>JAQGDQ010002415.1:6580-58918 GCA_030141605.1 Tubiluchus corallicola | reverse complement strand
GCAATATCAGTAGAGGATAAACCAGGAATACCTACATAGGTTTTAAAACTGGTTTGGTAGGCAGGGTTGAGTTTATTTATCTGAGGTATTTCGTGTAAAAAGTACATAGCATTATTTTGCTGACTAAAGGACATTGTGCAAGAAAATGATAGTACAACTGTTGTAATAAGTGTCAGAAATTTAAAATAATGATGCTTCATCTAAGACTATAAATCGCTATTTTGGTTAATAAAAGCAGTTGTGTTTATAGATATTTTTAATATCATTCTTTGGTTGTCTTTGATATGTACAGGTTTCTCCGGTGGTGTTTGAAGGAGCATTTGTTTTTGTTTTTTTTTGTTTTTGGTTTGGTTGTGTTTTGATATTTTTAATATCATTCTTTGGTTGTCTTTGATATGTACAGGTTTCTCCGGTGGTGTTTGAAGGAGCATTTGGAAGACTAATTTTTTTGTTTTCGTTAAGTTGTTGATATTTTTTTTGTCTAATACAAATGTGAGATACGATAAAGAAGCCCCTGTAACAAAGCCTTCACTGTTTGTTGCTGCAGGATGTATTATATTATCATTAGATTGAATAGTGTCTATTGGCTGTTCTGTCTCTTCTTCTAACATTATAATGCTCATAGTGCCTCCTATGGGAAGTGTATTTTCCGTGCTTATATTCAGTTGTGCAGATACTACGAGATCTATATGTTTATCATCAATTTCGCCCATGTTTATAGTATCTGAAAAGAGAAAAGAATCAAGCTCTATATGCAGTGGGAGTGTTATAATTAGGTCTCCTGTTGTTTCACTTGTATCAGTCAAAAAGTTAGGAGCAATGTTAGGGTATTCATCTGGATAATTAGGCTCACCTACTCCCTTAAATACAGCTTTTGAGGGAGATTCTTTGAAGAATTCCGACATAGCACCGTTAGTTGTAGCATTTTCATAAGTGATAGTTGTTGTTTTTACGCCTTCATTAACCTCAAAAGGATATGAAAGAATATGAGGAGCGTCTATATGTTTTATCTCTGTATTGATAGCATTATTGTTAGCATCAAGACCTCCAATATCAAGACTTATCTTTATGGGCATGCCTATAGAGTTTCGTACGATTATTTCCATCTTAGGGGAGGCAATGTATATATTGTCATCATATTTCTAATTCTATCGTTTCTTCTTTTATGTCTATTGGGGAGTCTCCGAACTTTCCTTCTAGATAAGAAAATTCTAGATTAGTTAAGGAGAAAGTTATTGGATCTACTAGAACGTCCCCCACTTGATTTGACATAATTCTTACAGTTACTGTTATTAGATTGTTTTCTAGAATTAGAGTTGTTCCTGGCGTTATATCTTGAGGGGGAGGCTCCTCAAAGTGACCAGGAGGTGTAAAATCATAAGGAGGTTTTGCTGCATCTAATGTAATAGAAACTAAATCAGGAGGCATCCAACCACTAAAGCCTGTTACGGAAATAGTTCCTTTTTTAAGAACTATTTTGCTTAGTTCATCCACCGTTTTATCCCCTGTGTATGTTATTGGGAAACGAATAATCATTACTATGTCGTAAGGGGCAAAAATATTATTATCCGCAGGTATTTCTATATTTTCAGCAGAGAATTCGGGAATTAGATCTTCTGTTGTAATAGAAAAAACATTCTCTTCTTTGAATATGGCTACTAAATTGCCTGACTCATCAGTTTCTATTTCGCCATCATTTATTTTTATTAAATCTTCAATGCTTACAGTGTCCCTTGTTATGGGCAAAAGCACTGAGGGCGTAATGCTAAATTTTACAGGTTTATCCAAGTCAAAGTAGTCTTTAATACAGGAAACAGATAAAATAATGACAATAACAACAATGAGTGACAAATAAATGTTTCTAATGGTAGTAAAATGCATTTTCAAAGTAAAATAAAGAAAGTTATTAACTTTATTAATAATTTAAATTAATTTGCAATTTACTTAAAAAAAAGAAAAAATGTAAATAAAAATGATTTTAAACATCAAATATTTAGACAAGATATTATTCTTAGATATAGAAACAGTCCCCGCAGAGTTTAATTATTTAAACCTTTCTAAGAGGATGCAAAAATTATGGGACAAGAAATCCAATTTTTTCAGAAAAGAAGAAGAAACAGGAGAAAATGTTTATGAAAGGGCAGGAATTTATTCCGAATTTGGAAAAATAGTATGTGTCTCTGTAGGAATGATAAGGATGGAAAAGGATATAAAAAAGCTAACTTTGAGGTCTCTTGTTTCGGAGGACGAAGTAGAAATTCTAAAAGGTGTTTCAAAAATATTGAATGATCACGCTCAAAAACCTTATGCCAATTTGTGTGCTCATAATGGAAAGGAGTTTGATTTTCCTTATATAGCTCGCAGGCTTCTTATTAATGGGTTACCATTGCCAAAGATACTTAACATAGCAGGCAAAAAACCTTGGGAAGTGAAATTTTTGGACACAATGGAACTGTGGAAGTTTGGCGATTATAAACATTATACTTCTCTTGAACTCCTCACAGAGGTATTTAACATACCTTCGCCCAAAGATGATATGGAGGGGAGTGAGGTAGCTAAGGTTTATTGGGAAGATAAAAACTTGAAAAGAATAGCTCAATATTGCGAAAAAGATGTAGTTGCAACAGTACAATTGTTTTTAAGATATGCAGGACAAAATTTTATTGCAGAAGAGAATATAGAAAGTAAAACCTGTTTCGAAAACCTATAAAGAAAGAATGATAATATTATGACATTAAGATTCTAAAATTTTCTAACACGATATATAAAATGGAAAATGAAACATTACATATTGTTATATTAATGCTTATTACTTTACTTTTCAATATTCCCACTGGATATTGGAGGAGTAAGGTGAAGAAGTTTTCATTTCAATGGTTTATAGCTGTGCATTTAGCTGTTCCTGTTATTGTTTTTACACGGTATATATTTGATATAAGATTAACTATATCTATATTGTTGATAGAAATATTTTTTTATGCCGTAGGGCAAAAGCTGGGAGAGAGGATACAAAGGGCGAGAAATAGCAAATAGTTGTTGCGTTTAAGAAGCTAAGCTATTATTTTGTTTCTAATAAGAGTAAAACAAGGGCTTACAGGTTTACATCTTCTGTTTATTTTCATTTAATATATTATTATTATCTTTGCAGAAACACGAAATAGGGTTCTTCTTATTTCTGTTATTTGTCCGCAAATAGGTAATGCAAAATATACACATCAAAATATCAAAGGAAAAAAGCAAAGGATAAAATATGAAAGAAGATAGTTCGCTCTTGAAAAATAAAGGATTATACTCCCCACAGTTGGAACACGATGCTTGTGGTATTGGCTTTGTGGCTCACCTCAAAGGCAAGCGTTCTCATACCATTGTAGAAAACGCTCTTACAATGCTTGAAAATATGGAACATCGTGGAGCTACGGGAGCAGAAATTAATACAGGTGATGGAGCAGGAATACTAATACAGATACCCCATAAATTTTTCCAACAAGAGTGTGAGAAGTTAGGTGTTTTATTGCCAAAGTTTGGAGAGTATGGAGTTGGGATGATATTTTTTCCCAACGATAAAAACCTTAAAGAATACTGTAAAAATACTATCAAAGAAATACTTTCTAAACTAAATTTCGAACTTCTGGGATACAGGGCAGTACCTGTTGTTAATGAAGGTATTGGAGATACAGCTAAAAGCCAAGAACCCATAGTAGAACAAATTTTTGTGAAAGCTAAACAAAAAATCACTCCCGAAGTTTTAGAACGAAGACTATTTGTGCTTAGAAAGCATATTACTATTACCATAAGGAAAAGATACGAAGTAAGTAAGGACGATTTTTACATCCCTACATTATCTCACAAAACTATTGTCTACAAGGGGCAGCTTACCACTTATCAAGTAAAAAGTTATTTTCCTGACCTTGAAGATACTCGCATAGAAACAGCTCTTGCATTAGTACATTCAAGATTTTCGACCAATACATTTCCTAGATGGAAACTGGCACAACCTTTTAGATACCTCGCACATAATGGCGAGATAAACACTATACGAGGCAATGTAAACTGGATGAAGTCTTATGAAACATTATTTAAGTCAGCTAATTTTACTGATGAAGAAATTAAGCTGTTATTACCTATTTGTGATGAGACACAGTCAGATTCATCCAACTTTGATAAAGCAGTAGAAATGCTGCATCTTAGTGGACGGTCGCTTCCTCACGTGATGATGATGCTTATACCAGAAGCTTGGGAGGATAACACACAAATGCCAGAATATAAAAAAACATTTTATCAATATCATTCTAACTTATTAGAGCCTTGGGATGGCCCTGCTTCAATTTGTTTTACCGATGGTAAGGTTGTGGGAGCAATATTGGACAGGAATGGTTTACGCCCTTCACGATATACGGTTACTGAAGACGATATTATTGTGATGAGTTCAGAGGAAGGAGCATTACCTCTTGACCAATCAAAAATAAGACTGAAAAATAGATTACAGCCGGGGCGTATATTTGTAGCCGATCTTGAAAAAGGCAAGATAATAGAAGATGAAGAATTAAAAAGAGAAATAGCAGAAAAGCAGCCTTATGGTAAATGGCTAAAAGAGAATGCTATCACTATAGAAGATTTGCCTGATAGGCCTCAAAAGCACTATCAGTTTTCAGTAGATGGAATACTTACCAAACAACATATATTTGGCTATACATCGGAAGATATGCGACTCATACTTGCACAGATGTTTCAAAACCCGCAAGAGCCATTAGGCGCAATGGGGATAGACACCCCATTAGCAATACTTTCAAAGCAAAGCCAACATCTATCTCACTATTTTAAACAGTTGTTTGCACAGGTGAGTAATCCGCCTATGGACCCTATACGCGAGCGGCCTGTAATGTCGCTACATACTGCTATTGGAACAACCTATAATATATTAGAAGAAACTCCATTACATTGTAAGCAAATTACTTTTAAGCAGCCTATTATTACTAATAGGCAGCTAGAAAAGATGCGAAATATACAAGATTCCTATTTTAGGTCGCATACTATCAACATTACTTTTAAAGCCGATGGAAAGAAAGGGCGTTTAGAGCAAGCCATTGATAGAATAACAGATGAAGCTGAAGAGGCAGTGCTTAAAGGTTGTAATATATTAATTGTATCCGACAATCAATTTAGCACAGAAAATGCTCCTATACCTTCTTTACTTGCAACGGGAGCAATACATCAGCACCTTATTAAAACGGGATTGAGAGTTCGTACAGGTATAGCTGTGCAAGCTGGTGATGTGTACGAAACACATCATTTTGCTACACTTATAGGCTATGGTGCTAATGTTGTAAATCCTTATCTTGCTTTTGATAGCTTTAAGTTACTTAAAGAGAAAAAGTACATCAATACAAATATAGATGAAAAGCAGGGTATAGAAAACTATATTGCAGCTATTGGGAAAGGATTGTTGAAGATATTTTCTAAAATGGGAATATCTACTTTGCAATCTTATCACGGAGCACAAATATTTGAAGCTCTTGGTCTAAATAAAAAGGTAATAGATAAGTGTTTTACCTCTACTGTGTCGCGTATAGAAGGACTTGGCTTCGATGATATAGCAGAAGAAACACTCGCCAAACATAAACTTGCCTTCTTGAAAGGGAATAAAAGGGCTTACAAATTGCCTGAAGGTGGGATATACCGATGGAGAAGAAAGGGAGATATACACATACTTAATCCTACTACGATAGAATTGTTGCAGCATGCTACTAAGATGGGGGATTATGAGGTGTATAAAAAGTTTGCACAAGAAATTAATGAGCAAACAGAGAAGCTATACACCATAAGAGGAACACTAGATTTCAAGGAACAAACTTCTATACATATAGATGAAGTAGAACCTGCTGAAAATATATTAAAAAGGTTTGCTACAGGGGCTATGTCCTTTGGGTCAATATCGTACGAAGCACACTCTACACTTGCTATAGCGATGAACCGTATAGGAGCGAAAAGCAATAGTGGCGAAGGAGGAGAAGATGAAGATAGGTTTGAAAGGAAAGCTAATGGCGATTGGGAACGCTCTGCTATTAAACAGGTAGCATCAGGGAGATTTGGTGTTACGAGTAACTATCTGACCAATGCTGATGAATTGCAGATAAAAATTGCACAAGGAGCTAAGCCCGGTGAAGGGGGGCAATTGCCGGGGCATAAAGTAGATGAATGGATTGCACGAGTAAGGAATTCTACTCCTGGGGTGGGACTTATATCACCTCCACCTCATCACGACATATATTCTATTGAAGACCTTGCTCAATTAATTTTTGACCTTAAAAATGCTAATCGCAAGGCAAGGATAAATGTAAAACTTGTATCAGAAGCAGGAGTAGGAACAATTGCTGCAGGAGTGGCTAAGGCTCACGCCGATGTGGTGCTTGTCTCAGGACACGATGGCGGAACAGGAGCATCTCCCTTGTCTTCTATTCGTCATACCGGTTTGCCTTGGGAACTGGGTGTGGCTGAAAGCCATCAAACATTAGTAATGAACAACTTGCGTAGCCGTGTGGTGCTTCAAACGGATGGGCAGCTCCGTACAGGAAGGGATATAGCAATAGCTACATTACTTGGTGCAGAGGAGTGGGGTGTTGCTACATCAGCATTGGTAACAATGGGCTGTATAATGTTGAGAAAATGCCATCTTAACACTTGTTCTGTAGGGATAGCCACGCAAAACTCAAAGTTGCGTCAACTATTTACAGGAAAACCAGAATATGTGGTGAATTATTTTCAATTTATAACACAGGAGTTGCGTGAGATAATGGCACAATTAGGTTATAGAACTATTAATGAAATGGTGGGACAGGTAGATGTGCTTAAAAAGAAGGATAATATTGACCACTGGAAGATAAAGAATATTGATTATAGTCCAATATTACATAAAGGACCTCGCCAATCAGGAGTGTACAAGCAAATAGAACAAGACCATAATATAGATAAGGTGTTGGACAGACAGTTAATAGAGGTTGCGCAGTCTTCTATTAGCAATCAAAAGAGAACAGTAGCAAAGTTCCCTATTAAGAATACGGACAGAGCTGTGGGGGCAATGCTTTCCAATGAAATATCAAAGAAATATGGTAGTCAAGGCTTGGCGGAGGATACTGTGCATTTCAAATTTAAGGGGGTAGCAGGACAAAGTTTTGGAGCGTTTTCTGCAAAGGGGCTATGTTTGGAATTAGAAGGAGCTGCCAATGATTATTTTGGCAAAGGGCAGTCAGGTGCTAAACTAGTTGTTTATCCTGATAGGAAAGCAAAGTTTGAACATCATAAAAATGCTATTATAGGCAATGTTGCTTTTTATGGTGCTACTTCGGGCGAGGCTTATATATGTGGTCTGGGAGGAGAGCGTTTTGCTGTAAGAAACTCCGGTGTAAAAGTGGTAGTAGAAGGAGTGGGTGATCATGGGTGTGAGTATATGACAGGAGGAGTAGTGGTGATACTTGGAAGTATAGGACGTAATTTTGCAGCAGGTATGAGCGGAGGAATAGCTTATGTGTACGATAAGAAGAATATTCTGAAAGATAATTGCAATATGGAGTTGGTAGATTTAGAAGAGTCTGTAGAAGAAGACATCGAAACATTGAAAGCGCTTATTACCAAACACCATAGTTATACAGATAGTAAGATAGCAAAAAAGATATTAGACAACTGGAAGGAGGAAATAGCTAAGTTTATAAAAGTAATACCTAGAGATTATAAGAGAGCTTTGGCTGAGTTGAAGAAAAAGGGAAAAGTGGCATAGTTGAATTTAGAGTAGAATAATAATATAGAATGAAATATGTCCAAACCAAAAGGATTTTTAGAAAATGAACGTAGAATTCCTTCAGTGAGGAATGTGGAGGAACGTTTGAAAGATTATAACGAATTGTATTATCCGTTTACGGAGGAAGGTGTAAATAAGCAGGCAGAACGGTGTATGGAATGTGGTGTGCCTTTTTGCCATAGTGGTTGTCCGTTGGGCAATCTTATTCCTGAGTTTAATGAAATGGTAAACGAGGAAAATTGGAGAGGGGCAATGTCTGTATTAGGCGATACAAATAATTTTCCTGAATTTACGGGAAGAATATGTCCTGCTCCTTGTGAAGATGCTTGTACGTTAGAGATTAACAATTCGCCTGTTACTATTGAGTTTATTGAAAAAACAATAGCAGAGAAAGCTTACGAGCACGGATATATAAAACCAAAAATACCCCAAAAACGAACGGGTAAAAAAGTGGCGATAGTAGGTTCAGGGCCTGCGGGTTTAGCTGTGGCTGCTCAACTAAATAAGGTAGGACATTGGGTGGTGGTGTATGAACGGGACGATAGGGTTGGGGGACTTCTTACTTATGGTATTCCTGATTTTAAACTTGAAAAGTGGGTAATAGAAAGACGTGTGGATATAATGAAGCGCGAAGGAGTGGTTTTTGAAACTAATGCAGAGGTGGGGGTGAATGTTTCCACAGATTTCTTATTGGAAGAGTTTGATGCAGTAGTGCTTTGTGGTGGTTCTACGGTGCCAAGAGATTTGGAGGTGAAAGGACGTGAGTTAGAGGGCGTGTGTTTTGCTATGGATTTTTTGAAACAACAAAATAAAAGGGTAGCAGGTATTTCCTTTGAGGAGAAAGATATATTGGCTACCGATAGAAATGTAGTAGTAATAGGGGGTGGAGACACAGGGGCAGACTGTGTAGGGACTTCGAATAGGCATAAGGCAAAGTCGGTTACGCAAATAGAAATAATGCCTAAGCCTCCTGTTAAAAGAGAAAAAAATAACCCTTGGCCTCAATGGGGACAAACGCTAAGGACTTCAACATCGCACAAGGAAGGAGTAAACCGCCAATGGGCTACTCTTACAAAAGAGATAATAGGTGATGAACAAGGTAGGATAAAGGCCATAAAAACAGTAAAGGTGAAATGGAAGAAAATGAAGGATGGAGGGTTTCACTTTGAAGAGTTGAAAGGAACAGAGAAGGAGCTGCCTTGTGATTTGTTGTTGCTTGCTATGGGCTTTGTTCATCCTCAACATAAAGGATTGCTTGAACAGCTTGAAGTAGAATTGGATGAAAGAGGCAATGTAAAGGCTCGGAATTATAGAACTACTGCAGATAAGGTTTTTGTTGCAGGTGATATGAGAAGAGGACAGTCGTTGGTGGTGTGGGCAATATCAGAAGGACGTGAAGCTGCAAGGGAGGTGGATAAATATTTGATGGAAGATTCTAGCTTAGGAGCTAAGGATATGTCTATCTTAAAACTACAAGATGAACTTAACGTAAATGAAGAATAAATACTAAGGGGATGAGGTTGCTTTTTGCTACTAATAATAGAAATAAACTCAAAGAGATACAGAAACTTTTAGGTAGTAAGTTTGAAGTAGTAAGTTTGAAAGAAGTAGGTTTCGTAGGAGATATTCCAGAAGATTATGCAACTCTTGAAGAGAACGCCAAGCAGAAAGCACAGTATATTTACGAGAAGTGCAAAATAAATTGTTTTGCAGATGATACAGGCTTAGAAGTAGAAGCCTTGCAGGGAGAACCCGGCGTGTATTCGGCACGTTATGCAGGTGATGAGGCAAACTCGGAGAAGAATATGGATAAGGTGCTTCAAAAAATGGAGGGAATTAAGAATAGAAAGGCTAAGTTTCGTACCATAATTTCGCTAATAGAAGAAGGAGAGGAAAAGCAGTTTGAAGGAGTTGTAGAAGGAAATATAACTACTACACGCAAGGGGGAAAAGGGCTTTGGCTACGACCCAATATTTATTCCAGAAGGTTATTCTGTTTCTTTTGCAGAAATGCCATTGGAGCAAAAAAATGCTATTAGCCATAGGGGAAAGGCAATACAAAAACTAATTAACTATCTTAATAAAAGGGTCTAATTTTTTAGCGATAATATTAAAATAATTTCTTGTTGGGGATACGTCCTAAGTGAAGAGGGAGGATATATCCCCTATGTTATTTATATATGAAACACTAATTGAAGTGAAAAGGAGCTTATTACTTGTAGGATTACTGTTGTTGTCAGCTATTGTTTTTTCGCAAATAGGAGTGAAGGAATGGCGAAATCATTTTAATTATGATGAGGGGAAGCAAATAGAAGTGGGCAGAAATAAAATATATTATTTGGCAGAAGGAGGTTTGCTGTACTACAATGTTGTTGATAATACTATTAATACTCTATCAAAAGTAGAGGGTTTAACAGAGCATAAAATAGAGGTGGTAAAATACATTGCCTCTTCGGATGTTTTGATAGTAGTGTATGAGAATGGTAATATAGATGTTGTTACAGATAAAACAATAGATAATATTCCTGATATTGTATTAAGTAATATAAAAGAAGTAAAACCTCAAACGGTTGTATATATAGAAGGAGTGGTATATGTGGCTTTTAATTTTGGAATAGTTTTGTTAGATTTGGAAAGGAGCGAGGTAAAGGATACCTATTATTTTACCCAAGAAGACAATGCTCTACAACTATTTGATATTGCTTATTGCTCTGTTGATAAAAATATTTATGCAGCTACCAGCGAAGGTATTTATGTGGGTAGTATAAACAATTCTAATTTGGCTGATTTCAACGAGTGGAAAAAAGATATTGCAATACCAAATCCCAATGATACTTTTAATATAGTTACCTGTTTTAATAATAAAGTGTACGCTAATGGAGTAGTAGGTGATAAGGATACTGTTTATATTTATCAAAACAACACTTGGACTACTTCAACTACTATATATAATAGTGTAAAAGCCATAGAAACGGGTGTGGAAAATCTTATTGTTTGTGCGGATGATATAGTGTTGCTGATAGATGCTAATGATAGGGTTATCTATAAGAGTACCTACGAGGGAGTACCTGTCGATGCCAAGCAGAATGATACTGAGTTTGTTTGGATTGCTGATAGTGTGCAGGGATTGATAAAGCTATCAGTGCTTGATAATACGCCCCAATTTGTACAGCCCAATGCACCTGCTCGGCATAGTACTGCAAATTTGAAATATTATGATGATAGGATATATGTAATATCGAATAATAACAATATATTTTCGATTTTTGAAAACGAACAATGGACTGATTACCAATATCCAGAAATAAGTAATATAGTAGATATTTTGCCCCAAAACGATGATTTATATATTTCAGCCAAAACCAGTATTTTAGAGTTGCAAAATAACCAGACAAAAACAAGGTGGGATGAAACTAATACCCCCTTAGAGCCATCTATCAATGGAATGTTGCAGGTAGGTAGTATGACCTATGATACGGACGGCAATTTGTGGGTAACAAACTCTAATAGTGCAACTCCTATAGGAATAAAAACTCCGAACAAGCAATGGTATGCCTATAATTATAATATTTTGAACAATAATGATAGTTTTGGGAGAATGATAAATACTGCCAATGACGATAAATGGATAGTATTAAATGATGGGGACGAATTATTTATATTTAATGATAGGGCTACCTTGCAAACAGAATCGGATGATGAATATATTAGGACTAAAGTAAGAGGAGAGGGGGGAGGTGTTTTGACTAACAAGGTCTACTCTTTGCAACAGGACAAAAAGGGTATTTTATGGCTTGGTACAGAAAATGGAGTGCTAACCTATTTTCACCCCTATGAGATGTTAGCCTTAGGAGGCACTTATGCAGAAAAGGTATCTGTGTCAAATGATGATGGAACATTTGGCTATCTTTTGGAAATGGAGATAGTAAGCTCCATAGCTATAGATGGTGCTGATAGAAAGTGTTTTGGCACGAGAAATTCAGGCGTATACCTTATGTCAGGTGATGGAAAAAAACAGTTAGAACACTTTAATATACAAAATAGCCCATTGCCCTCTAATGATATTAAAGATATTGCTATAGATTCTAATACTGGGGAAATATTCATAGCCACAGCATATGGTATAACCTCATACAGAGGAGAAGCCATTGAGCCGAAATCTAGTTATAACGATATATTTGCTTTTCCTAACCCCGTAAGGGAAAACTATGAAGGGCTAATAACTATAACTGGCTTGAAGGAAAACACCAATGTGAAAATTACAAATATTAATGGCAACCTTGTTTATGAGACTGTTTCGCTTGGTGGACAGGCTACGTGGAATGGGTGCAAGCAAAGTGGACAAAGGATAACTTCTGGAATATACCTTATCTATGTGGTAGACCACGATGGACAAGAAAAAGCTGTAACTAAAATACTTTTCTTATAATCAAGGAGAGGGGAAGGATTATATACACAAATATCCAGTATAAGCCAAGACTATGCTTGGCTTATATCAGAGGTAAAATGCTTATTTAAGAAATAACTTATCTTATTTCTTAAAAATGCTTTTGTATATTCCCATTTCCAAACCTCTTATTTCTGCTAAGCCTCGCATTCTGCCTATGGCAGTATAGCCCGGGTTGGTTTTTTTTGAGTTGTTGAGGTCGTCTAACATCTGATGTCCGTGGTCGGGACGAATATATATTGCTTCGTTCTTCACTCCTTTTTCGGCTCGTTTTTTATTTTCTTTCAATAGTGCTAAAACTACTTCATACATATTAGCACCGCCTTCTAAGTGATTGGCTTCATAGAAATTGCCTTCTGCGTCTATTTCTACACTTCTTAAGTGTGCAAAGTATATGCGGTCGGCAAATTGTTCTGTGATTAATGAAAGGTTGTTATCTATTCTCGAACCAAAAGAACCTGCACACATTGTTAAGCCATTGTTTTTACTTTTGTTTAAGGCATATAGTCGTTTTATATGTTCAGGGGTGCTTATTATCCTTGGTAAGCCAAATATAGGAATAGGTGGGTCGTCGGCGTGTATTGCCATATTGATATTAGTTTTTTCTGCTACTGGAATAATCTCGTCTAAGAAATATTTTAAGTTGTTTGCTAGTTCTTTGTCTCCTATGCCTTTGTAAGTATCTAAGGTTTTTTGAAATTCCTCTAAGGTATAGGTTTCCTCTGCTCCGGGCAGTCCTGCTATGATTGTTTTTTGTAGTTTTTCTTTGCCTACTTCCGAAAGAGCTTCAAAGTAAGTTTTGGCTTCTTTAAGTATTTTTTCGGTGTAGTCTTTTGCTGCATTGGGGCGTTTCAAAATGAATACATCAAAAGCTGCAAGAGCTTTCATTTCAAAACTTAGAGCCTTTGAACCATCTTCAAGTTCATACTCCAAGTCAGTACGTGTCCAATCCAATACGGGCATAAAGTTGTAACAGATGACTCTTATACCCAACTTGCCTAAATTGTCAATACTTTTCTTATAATTTTCAATGTAAGTTTTATAGTTCCCCGTTTGCTTTTTTATATCCTCGTGAACAGGAACACTTTCTACTACTTCCCATTTCAAGCCTGTTTGTTCTATTTGTTCTTTTCGTTTTTGTATCTCTTCTACTGTCCAAACTTCTCCATTGGGTATATGATGCAAAGCAGTAACTATTACAGTAGCACCTGTTTGTTTTATATCTTGTAGTGTTATAGGATCGTTGGGTCCATACCAGCGCCACGATTGTTTTAAATTCATTGGTTATATATATTATGTTTTGAATATGTAATTTACACTCCGCTATATGCGTTGAAACCTCCATCTATGGGGATGATAACACCCGTTACAAATTGTGAGGCTTTACTCATTAGCCAATGGATGGTGCCGTTGAGCTCCTCTGCCTCTCCAAAACGTTTCATAGGAGTTTTGTTGATAATTTTATTTCCTCGTTCTGTATAACTGCCATCAGGGTTGGTAAGTAAAGTACGGTTTTGATTGCCTATGAAGAACCCCGGAGCAATGGCATTTACTCTAAGACTTTCGCCAAACTTCAAGGCTAATTCAGTAGCTAACCATTGGGTGAAATTAGAAATAGCAGCTTTGGAGGCAGAATATCCTACTACACGTGTAATGGCTTGGTAAGCAGTCATTGAGGAAATATTGATAATATTACCTTCCTTTTGTTTTGCCATTGTTTCGCCAAAGACAATAGAAGGCAATACTGTACCTTCTAAATTAAGTTGAGAAACTTTGTGAAAGTCTTCTATTTTTAGGTCAAAAATAGTTTGGTCTTCTCCTATCGTGGCACCGGGCATATTGCCTCCCGCAGCATTGATGAGAAGGTCTATCCGTCCCCATTTTTTTAATATTTTCTCCCTTACTTCCTCCAATTGCTTTTTGTCCAATACACTGGTTTCAAAACCTATAATACTGTGCTTATATTCGTTTAATTCTTTTTGTTGTAATTTAATAGCATCAGTGTTAAGGTCTAAAAGTGCTACTCTTACATTGTGTTTTAATAAATATTTTGCCATCGTGCCTGCCAGTACTCCTCCACCTCCTGTAAGTATAGCTACTTTTCCTGCGATGTTGAACAAATCGTTTTTCATTTAATGTCCTATGTTTTAATAATTAATATATTCTTCTTACTTGCACTCCATTTAAAATAGGTTTTCCTTCTAATGTTTCAAATTTAATGGTTATTCCTTCTTCTTTAGTAGCCTTTGTAATGAATTTTTCTACTATAGCTCTTTCCTCTCCATATTGTTGAGCTATGTTAAGGTTTTCTAATACCAATTCTTCGTTGATATATATATTGAATACTCTTTTTTCTGCCGTTTCTTTGATACTTTCTTCTCCAAGATTAAATGCTAAGACTTCTCTTTCTTGGTCAGAAAGTAATTCAGCAAAATGTAACTTTATGTCATAGCTACCATCTGGCACATCTATTTTATAGGCTTCTATACCTTCCTGCTGGGTTTGGTAGATAGGGTCGTTGTCCGTGCCAAATATTTGCTTATCGCTGCCATAGCTTTGTCGTTTTGATTTTTGCATTTTGAATGGACTTCCTCCTATGTAGCCGAAGCTCCCTTTTGCATAGGCTTGGTCGGGGAGCCAAGTTTGATTTGTATACTCATCTGCAAAATATCTTTTAGAGCCTACTGATACATTAAGGTAGTCAAAAGGTAATTCTTTACTTCTAAAATTTTGAGATAGCAGTTTAAAATCTATTTCTGCAAAATCTTTAATACTCTTTCCTTTTTCATCCTTGCCTACTATTTCTATTTGATTAGTCCCATTTTTAAATGCTACTTCCCACTGTGCCTCAAAGTTTTGAATGTCTTTCGAGCCTAAGGACACCCCATTTAGAAAGAGTTCTACTCTTTCTAAGTTTGAGTATACCTCAATGGATTGTACGCATACATTGTTCTTATTGGCTATCCCACTTCTGTTGTTCCATTGCTTCGAGCCTATTTTTAAGTAGGGTGTTTCTAATAATAAAGCCTGATAATAGTAATAAGCATCCTTGGGTTGGCGGTCTATGGTTACCAGACCTTTATTATTGATATTAGGCACGGCATCTATACGACTTTCGGAGCTAAAATCGGCAAAGTTCCAAACAGCTCCGCCCGTTACAAAATCGTTGTTCATTATAGCCTTCATATATTCTTTATGGTAGTAGGTTTCGTATTCTATGGTAAAGTCAAAACGTTCTGGGAGGAATGAATGTAGGCGCGGATCGGCACCTGCTCCGTATTCAGTTACGATAAGAGGTTTTTTAGAAAGTTCTTTGTGGTGTTTATCCAAAAAATCTGCAAATCCATTAATATTACTACCATACCACCCTTGATACAAGTTCCAGCCTACTATCATTGGTATTTGAGTTAGTTTTGCTCTGTTGTATCTATCAAATGCTCCGTGGTTGGGTATCATTGTGTAACGATAAGGGTCTTCATTGCGTGTTATGTCTTCTAAACTTTGTGCTAATTTTGTTACACTTTTGTAATAATCATCTTTCTTTTTATCATTCTCAAACTTAGGAGGTCTTAATAGTATTTCATTCATATATGCCCAAATGAATATACTGGGATGGTTGTAGTGTTGTTTTATCATTTCTATTTGCATCTGTTTGCAGTTCTCTGCAAAGGCTTCGGATTGTGTAATGTAGTTGATGATAGGTATTTCTACGGAGGTAATTAAACCTATTTTATCACAAGTTTCTACTACTACAGGGTCGTGTGGATAATGGGCTACTCGAAGGTGGTTTGCTCCCATTTCTTTAAGTAGTTTTACATCTTTTATAGCCAATTCTTCTGGTACTGCATTGCCCATATTCTTATAGTCTTGATGTCTGCTTGCTCCTATCAGTTTATAATGTTTATTGTTGAGAAAAAGGCCTTTCTCTGCATCAAATTCATACCACCTAAAACCAAGCGGATTGCTTACTTCATCTATTTCTTTCCCATTTTTATATATTTTTGTTTCTACTGTATAAAGATTAGGACTTTCGGGGTACCATAGTTGAGGGTTTTCAACTGTTAATTGCTGGTTGGTTTCATACACTGTGTTGGGCTTTATTTTTATTTTTGAGGTGGTTTCTTTTGTTATGGTATTATCAGGCGAAAAGATAGTATTTCTTACCACTATTTCTTGTGCGCTGTTGCTTCTATTGGCTATTCTACTGTTGATTTTAATAGTGGCTTTTGAGCGGCTTACTTTAGGGGTAGAAATATATACTCCGGTAGAAGCATAGTCCAATAAATCTAAATGTACTTCATCTGTTGCAACAATGTACAGGTTGCGATATATACCTCCAAAAAATGTAAAGTCAGCAGTCAAAGGTGGTATGTCTTCATTGAACGTATTATCTACTTCTATTTTTATTTCTTCTCCTTTTTCTGTCCATTGTAGGTAATTGGTAATATCAAAACAAAAACGAGCGTACCCTCCTATGTGTTCGCCTGCTTTTTGGTTGTTTACCCATACCTTTGTTTCTTGGCTTGCTCCATCAAAGTATAGGTATATTCTTTTGCCTTTCAACGATGGATTAATATATATATTTTTTCTATACGTGCCAATGCCTCTATAATAACCGTTTTCCTCGTCCAGAACATCCAAAGCATTCCATGTATGAGGCAGATTGACAATTTCGTTGCCTTTACTTTTTAATTCTCCTTTGGCAAACTCCCAGCCTGTGTTAATGGTGTATTTCAAGCGTTGTGAGTGTAGTAGAGTTACAATAAAGGCTAATGTTGTCAGCAATAGTGCTTTCTTCATTTTTTAATTATTTATTATTACTTGTTATTATTAATGCTTTTAAGAAGTTGTATTCTGCATAGATTATAGTAATATCTATTTTTGAATTTTTATCTTTTGTACTTATTTTCTAAATATTGTATAGCCATATTAAAGGGTTTCTTATAGGCAAATTTCTTATGACCTCTTGCACTTGGGGGTTGTGTTCTAAGGCTTTCCATATCTCGTAGTGTTTTTCATTGTTAAAGGCGTTTGCCGCAAAAATAAGATAAGGCTGTGCCACAGGCCAGTTTTCCCAATACATCACATCGGGTTTTAATTTCCATTTACTTTTGTCTTCTACAAATGGGGTTAAAAACTCTACTCCTTTTTTAATGTTTCTTCCATCAGGTAGTGCGTATTGCCATAGGTTATCATCTTCTGTCGATAGTATTTGACAAACAGTTGCCATTGCATCTAAGTTGAATAGTGAGTAGCCATAAGGCTTGGTTCTTCTCAACTCTCGTGGGAAGCCTCCATCCGTGGCCATTTGGTGTAGAAGAATGTTTTTATATTGTTCCTTACAAAATTGAAGGGTTTTTTTGTCATCTGCTAACTTAGCATAAGATGCTACTTGCATTACCCAACAAGTTCCGTGATTGTTGTCTCTGTCTCGTTCTTTGATACCATATTCGTGGGTCTTTAGCCAGTTTATGAATTGTTGAAACCATTGCTTTACTTCCTCTAAATAGTCTGTATCTAATGCATCCATTTTTTGAAGTATGAAAGCACTTTGGGCTACTTCCATTAAGTGTATGGCGTCAATAATACCAAAATTCCTTCCTGTATATTTTCCTATAACTGCCTGTGAGTAAAGCATATGGGGGTTCATTTTTGTGTCGGCATTGACAAACCACGCATTCAAGTGCTTTTTAATGTGTTCTATATATGTTTTGTCCTTGTTGATAATATAGGCGGAGGTTAAAGTGCCAACAACACGATTTAGTCTTATCATTGCTAATCTATGGGCAACAAAATTGTCGGGGTTGGTTAGTCCATCTCTACTTCTGTAGGGACCTGTAGGGTTGTTAGGGTCTGGCCAAAAATAGTCTGCTTCAGAGTAAAAGTCGTTTTTTCCGCCTGCACTTCTCTCGCAGTATTCTGCGGTAATGGTTATTGGCTCTTGTTGTAATGCCCATTTGCTATTTGCTAATATAGATGGCTTCAATACTTCTTGTGCTTTATAAAATATTTCGGTCTGTTTTTTTTCTGTTTTACAGAATTGAAGGATAATTAGAAATAGCAATAATATCTTAAATTTCTTCATTTTATTTTAACCGAATTAAGATTGATAATAATTAGTATATAAATTATTTAGAAGATAATTTTCTTTCCAAAACTTTAAGATCAAAGTCGTTTTTGGACTAAGAATTAAAGTTTTTTCTACTTTTTATTACCTTTTTTATGATTGTCAAGTAATTATTCGATGTTAATAAATACTGTTTTTAATCCTTCGGACTTTACAGAAACTATACTTTTTCCTTCTTTGTGTTTTAAGCCTATTTTGGCTCGCCCATTGTATAACTGCACTTTTAATGCTCCTGTTGATGTGCCAAGGTTTCCAAGTAATGTGCCATCTCCAGTTATGTCGAACTCTACAAAGTTTTTAGCATCAAGGCATTGAATATCTTTATTGTCTTTAGCTATTACTTCTATCCAATATTCGTTTTCTGCTTTGTAATACTTGCTTATTTCTAGTTTGGATGGTTTGTCCCATTTATTTGTTTGATAATTTTGTATTATATTATCGGTAGCCACTGGTTTATTTTTTTTGAATCCAATGGTTTTTATTTCATTTTGTCCTTCTTTGAGTTGCACGTTCCACCTTAGTCCTGCTGCAGGATAGTCTTGTGAGTTTCTTTTTTTCTTACCATAGCTTTTGCCGTTTACTATCAATTCTGCTTCTTCACAGTTTGAATAAACTTTTATTAACTTTTTTCGTTTGCTTCTCCCCACCTTGTTTTAAAAGTATGTCCATAAATATGTGCCATTGGTTTTCCTGTCCAGTAGGATTGAAAAACATAGTATGCTTCTTTTTTGGTAAGGTCTCGTTCAACTACTCCTTTTTGATTTACATATGGCACAGGATTTTCAGGGCGAAGGGGTGTGGAAAAGTCTTTGAAAGGCCAATAGGCTGTTCCTGTTAGCCAAGGCATCGTTTCTTGTTCTTTTAAGTGCCAATCTATCAGGTTACAAGCATAAGTTTCTGACCAATCTCCATCTTTTGATGCTCTTGGGTCTCCTCCAACCAAGGAAGCGTCTCCGTCTCGTTCATCTGCTTCTCCAGTTTTTATATTTTCTAAATTTTTGTCAGGGTTTTCAGAGTGTCTCCTTGCGTGATTGCTTGCTCCCCATTCTACGTGTAAGAAATGGTTTACCTTTTCTATTTCTTTACGAGATACTTCTTTGTAGTCAGTAAATTTTCCTCTGTACCATCCTGCCCATATTGAGGGAGAATATACATCTACGATATCTGCACAGAAAGTGCAACGACGAATAGCCGTTTTTCTGCTATCATCTAAGCTGTGGGATAGGTCGTTCAGCTCTTTCATAAAGGTTCGTATTTTTTCTTCATCGAAGTTTTCTTTAGTAAATTCAGGGAAGTCGTTAGGCCAGTCATTTTCATTTCCTAACCCCCAAATAATTACAGAAGGGTGGTTTTTATGCTGTGTTATCATATTGACAAGCATTCTTTTGGCTTGCTGTTGGTATTTTTCACCTCCCAGTCCTCCTCTACACCAGGGAATTTCTTCCCATACCAGTATTCCAAGGCTATCGCATAGGTTGAGTATGATTCTTGATTGCTGATAATGACCTAAACGAATAAAGTTAACTCCCATTTCTTTCATCATTATCATTTCTTCTCGCATCATTTCTTCTGTCATAGCAGCAGCAACACTTGTGTGGTCTTCGTGCCTATGTGTTCCTCTCAACAATAATCTTTCTCCATTTAATTTAAAAGGTCCTTTTTCTATAAACTCAAAATGTCTTATCCCAAAATTGTCTTTATATTCTTCTATTCCTTTTGGGTTCTCAATTTTAACAACACACTGGTATAAATTAGGGTTTTCAGGCGACCATAAGTTTGGTTTTTTTATAACAAATGATGTTGAAAATGTGTTGTTCTTAACTTGAGAAGAAGGTATGTCTATAGTTTGTATTTTTTTATTATTGGGAGAGTGGATTTCTATTTTAATGTTTTTGGTTGGTACATTTTGCGGATTGTATAATGTTCCTTCTATTTTTACTTGACTTTTTTTACTTTGTGCATCAACACTAGGGTTAATGGCTAAGTTTTTTATACTTACTTCATTAACATATACCAAGTTTAAATAACGGTGTATTCCTCCATATAGGTTAAAGTCGGATAAGTCAGAGGGTATCATTTCTAAGTCGCGGGAGTTATCACAACGAATAATAATGGGTATTTTCCCTTCATAGTCTTTATCAAATCTTTCGTGTTTTTTAAATTCTTCTACAGCTTCTGTAATATCTATTGTCCATTCGTCATAGCCTCCAATATGTTCTCCTACTTTTGTAGTATAGATATATATTTCTGTTTTTTGCCCAGCTCCTTCAAAGTGCAATAGTGTTCTTCCGTTTTTATATGGGTTGTCAATCTGTATAGTTGTCTTATACCAGCCCGGCCCTTGGTAATAGTTCGTATAAGGGTCTACAGCATCAAAATCGTTGAAACAATGAGGTAGTTTCACATCCTTCCAAAGTGGGACTGATTCGGGGGAAGATGATTTTGAGGTATTGGATGTTTTTGGCACTTTGGGTAAACGAACTGCTTCCCAAATACCTCCTAAGTCACTTTTTAAAAATTCCCAGTCATTCTCTAATCGGGTACTATTGGTCTGTGATTTCCCATTAGATATATATAAAATCATTACAATGAAGAAGAATAACTTAATTCTCATCTGTTTATATGTTTGGCATTTAAATTATAAAAAGCTGCTGATAGCTCTACTAAGTAAGCAGGATAGTTTTTTTATCTTTATTTATTAGTTTAATATCCTGTGTTATTTGGAAGTAGATTTGGGTTTCTCAGTATTTCAGAATTAGGTATTGGTAATAGTTTATGTTTTGCAGGATTTATGTTGGTGTGCGTTTCAAGTCCTTCACTCCCAAAAACATTCGATAAATTATAATTATCGTACTTATGTCTTCTTATAAGGTCGTACCATCTTTTCCATTCGAATGCAAGTTCTATCCTCCGTTCTTCTAAAATATCGTTCCTTAGTTGTGTGTCGTCTCCATTGTTTGTAATATCTGGCGGATGGGTACGTGGTGTTCCGTCTGCATTTCTTGCTCTTTCTCTTATTTCGTTTACATAGGCAACTGCATCGGCTCCTCTACCTAATTCATTGAGGGCTTCTGCTGCTATTAGCAATACTTCTGCATATCTAAATATGATGTAATTGTAGTGAGAGGTTCTTCCATTGGCATCTGTCTTATCTCCTGTATGTTGCCATTTGGCAATATGAGGCCTCTTGATTTCAAATTCTGTATAATTTTTAGTAACGTCCTGATTGTTTTCTGTAAAAACCTCTTCTGTGAGAAAACTAACCTCTTTTCTATAATCTAAGTCATTGAAACTTTCAAATACTTTTAAAGATGGAACAACAACACTCCATTTGTTTATTTTGGCTCCTTTGACACCTGTAATAGGGCTCATATAGTCTAGGTTATGGCGTCCGTCACGGGTGTTTGCTAAAAAATCGACAGCCCATATAGTTTCTTCTGTATCTCCATTTTCAGCTATCCATAAATCTTGAAAGTCTTCTACTAAACCTACATTAAAATCTCCTTTTTTGTCTATTACTATTTTAGCGTTTTCATAGGCTTTTTCCCAATTTTCTTGGGTTAGGTAAATAGAGGCCAACAATGTATGTGCTGCTGCTTTTGAGGCTCTTGTTTTTGAGCTTCCATCGCCGTACTTGTCAGGCAACCAATTTACAGCTTCTTCACAATCAGCTATAATTTGACTATAGACTTCATTTGCTGGTGTTCTTGAAATCTGTGATACTTCACTGGGGTTTGTTATAAGTTCTGTAATGAATGGAAGGTCTCCAAATAACCTTACTAAGTGATAGTAACATAATGCTCTTATTACTTTTGCTTCGTGGATAAGTGCTTTTTCTTCGTCTTCTTCCAATCCTACATTGGGAATTCCACTTATGGCTGCATTGCTAGCACTAATAGCTTTGTAAAGTTGAGGCCAAAAAAGAGAAATAAGCCCATTTTCAGATGTATGTGTAAAATTGTTTATTTCTTGCCTATATGCGGCTGTTCCGTTATCTCCTATATCTGCCATATCGCTAAGTAGTTGTAATGCTATGTTCATCTCTCTTCCATAAATATCTTGATGTGCGAGTTCTCCATAAGCACCAAATACTGCTGCTTCTGCATCAGCTTTTGTTTTGAATAGGCTTTCGGGGTCTAATAAGCCAATAGGTTTTTCATCTAAGTTCATACAGCCTACAAAGAAGAAGGTTGTTATCAAATAATAAGTTACTTTTTTCATCTTAGTGCCATTTTTAGGGTTAATACAATTCAGGGCTTAAAAGTTTACATTCATACCAAAAGTGTATGTTCTAATAGCAGGATAGCTTCCATAATCCATTCCTATATTTTTATTTGACCTTGCATTGTCATTAGAACGGTAGCTTATTTCAGGGTCATATCCTTTGTATTTTGTAAATGTTAGTAAATTTTGAGCGCTTGCATAAAATCTTACTTGGCTAAATGCTTTAAGCCTTTTTAGTATCTTTTCTGGAAGGTTGTAGCCTAATGCTAAATTTTTCAGTCTAATATATGAGCCATCTTCAACCCACCTTGAAGATATTGTTGGGCTATGGTTGGCTGCTCGTGGCACTTCGTTACTGGGATTGCTAGGAGTCCATCTATCTAAAGCAGCAGTTGTTTGGTTGGCTCGGCCTGATATTTGCTCTAATTCAAGTCGTGTGACATTTAATACATCATTACCTATTACGGCTTGGAAAAATATGTTTAAGTCAAAATTTTTGTAGGAAAGGGTATTGTTTAGTCCCCAAATATAGTCGGGGTGGGGGTTACCTATGATTGTCCTATCTCCTTCATCTATTTTACCATCACCATTAATATCTTTGTATTTAATATCTCCGGGTTGTTTGTCCGGTTCTAACGAGAAGTCATCTCCTTCTTGGTAAATCCCATCCCATGCATATCCCCAAAATGCACCTACAACTTCTCCTTCTCTTAATATTTGTGAGATTCGTGAGTCTCCCGGAAACAAATGACCTGGGATATCTCCATAAAATATATCTCCTCCAGCTAATTCTGTTATTTTATTTCTATTGAATGATATGTTAAAATCTGTAGTCCACTGAAATTTGTTAATAAAGTTTCTTGTGGTTATGGCCAGTTCTAAACCTTTATTTTGAACTGCTCCAATATTGGTAAGCATTGTATTATATCCAGTATATCGAGGGAGTGGCAATTCATAGAGCAAGTCTTTGGTGTTCATTAAGTAGTAATCTGTTGTTATGTTTATTCTATTTTGAAGGAGACCTATATCTATTCCTATGTTGTATTGTTGTGTTTGTTCCCAAGTTAAATCACTATTAGCTAGTGCTGTGGGGCTGATGGCAACAACAGTCGTTCCGTCTATAACCGTTAATACATCGCTAAACTTTGCAAGAGATTGGTAGCTCCCTATGTCAGTATTTCCTGTAATGCCATAACTTAATCTAAATTTTAAGGAGCTAATTGTGTTAAAGTTCTTCAAGAATTCTTCTTCTTTTATATTCCAAGCCAGTGCTGCTGATGGAAAGAATGCCCATTTGTTGTTTTGTCCAAATCGTGAAGATCCATCATACCTCCCTGTAACGGTCAAAAGATATTTGCTGTCAAAGTTGTAATTTAGTCTTCCATACCAAGAGGCTAATTCCCATTCGGTAAGTTCAGAGGAGGGTTGTTGGTAATTAGCACCTCCTCCTAAGTTCCAAAAACTGTAATTGTCTGTTATAAAACTCCAGTTTTCTGCTTCCCATGTTTCTACTATTGATTGTTGGTAAGAGTATCCAAGTAGTGCAGATAAGGTATGTTGTTCGTTTATTTTTTTTGTATAGTTGAGGTAGTTCTCATTGAGCAAATTAGTATTTTTTCTACCTTCTATAGAGGCTTTCCCATTTACATTTTCTGCATCTAATAATGTTCGAGGTATAAATTCTCCTATTCTTCTGTTATAAATATTAGTTCCTAAGCTTACTCTTAGTCTTAATTCGTCTGAAATATCATATTCTCCAAAAAGATTTATTTGTGTTCTGTCTATAATTTTTTCGTTTATTCTTTCCGTTGCAATAGCATAAGGGTTGTCTATTGGGTCGCTGATTTCATTACGAGTAAAGTTGCCGTTGGCATCATAAATTCCTAATGTGGGTACAAATTTAAGAGCCGAAGAGATTACTCCTGTAGTAGGTCCTCCTGAACTTTCTTGAGTTCTCACTCCATTTGTATTAGTACGTCTAATTTGTATATTGCTTCCTATTTTTAATTTGTCGCTGGCTTGAAAATTAAGATTGTTTACTAATGAAATTCTGTTAAAATCTGAATTGATAACTATTCCTTTGTTCCCAAAATAAGTTGTTGACAAGTAATAGGTTACCTTATCGCTTCCTCCCGAAAAGGATAATTGATAGTTTTGAATGGAACCTTGTCTAAATATTTCATCTTGCCAGTCGGTATCTTCATATTCTGAAGCAGGTAGGGTATATCTAGGTGGTTCTTCTATGTTGTCGGACCAGTCGTTCATATATTCTATGAATTGTTCTGTGTTTAGGAGGTCTATTGTTTTAGTTATTTCTTGGATAG
Source organism: Tubiluchus corallicola (assembly GCA_030141605.1). Taxonomy (NCBI): domain Eukaryota; kingdom Metazoa; phylum Priapulida; class Priapulimorpha; order Priapulimorphida; family Tubiluchidae; genus Tubiluchus; species Tubiluchus corallicola. Next base: position 34,005 of record JAQGDQ010002415.1, on the reverse strand, counting down.
ATGTAGAGACATTGAAACTTATTTGTGATTTTCCTATTTTTCCTGATTTTGTTGTAACGAGTACAACTCCGTTGGCACCTCTTGAACCGTATATGGCAGTTGAAGAGGCATCTTTTAGTATTTCTATTGATTGAATGTCTTCTGGAGGTGGTAGGCTACCTCCTGCAAACCCATCTACTACGTATAGGGGGTCGCTACTTGCATTGATTGAAGTAGCACCACGTATTCTTATTTTCATATCGCCTCCTGGCTCTCCGCTGTTTGCACTAGTTACCATTACTCCTGATGCTCTACCTTGCAATGCTTGTGTTATTCCTGATGCTGGGTAGGCGTTAATATCTTCGGACGACACAGATGATAGTGAGCCAGTTAAATCACTCTTTTTTTGTATTCCGTATCCAATGGCTACCACTTCGTCTAATCCTATTGCACCAGATTCCATTACAACATTTATTTTTGTCTGTTTTTGTATAGGAATTTCTTGACTTTTCATACCTACAAAAGAAAATATAAGTGTCCCTTCACTGTTGGGAACAGTTATGGTATATTCTCCGTTAGGGTTGCTTATAGTTCCTGTTGTAGTTCCTTTAACTAAGATAGTTACTCCGGGTAAGTCTTGTCCGTCTGAATCAACAACTTGTCCTGTTATTTCTATGCTTTGTGCCTTTAAATAGTTAGTGAATAATAAAGTTATTATCAAGTAAAAGAATAGTTTTTTCATAATGTTCGTTTTTTACTGACTTTTTATTTATGTATACAAAATGCGTGAGCGTTCACATTGTAATTTGCAAATATAATATACACAAATGCTTTCTCCAAAAAAAAAAGTACTTTTATATTACAAAGTTTAATGCTTATTATATGTTTCGTTTTTTTATAAAAATTGTATTGGTTATTTATATAGCCATATTAAAGGGTTTCTTATAGGCAAATTTCTTATGACCTCTTGCACTTGGGGGTTGTGTTCTAAGGCTTTCCATATCTCATAGTGTTTTTCATTGTTAAAGGCGTTTGCCGCAAAAATAAGATAAGGCTGTGCCACAGGCCAGTTTTCCCAATACATCACATCGGGTTTTAATTTCCATTTACTTTTGTCTTCTACAAATGGGGTTAAAAACTCTACTCCTTTTTTAATGTTTCTTCCATCAGATAGTGTGTATTGCCATAGGTTATCATCTTCTGTCGATAGTATTTGGCAAACGGTTGCCATTGCATCCAAGTTAAATAAGGAATATCCATAGGGTTTGGTTCTTTCTAATTCTTCTGGGAAACTGCCATTTTCTGCCATTTGGTCAGGTAGAAGGATGTTTTTATATCGTTCTTTACAGAGTAGGAGGGTTTCTTTGTCGTCTGTTAATTTAGCAAAAGATGCTACTTGCATTGCCCAACAAGTTCCGTGGTTGTTTTCTTTTTCGCGTTCTGCTATACCGTATTCGTGGGTAGTTATCCAGTTTAAATACTGTTTAAACCACTTTTGAACATTGTTAGAAAAGTTTTCATCAAGTAGGTTTAATTTTTTGAGAATTAGGATACTCTGAGCTACTTCCATTAAGTGTATAGTATCTATGATACCAATGCCCCTTCCTGTTACACGTCCTGTAATTGCTTGTGCATAAAGTAGATGGGGGTTCATTCTTGTGTTGGGGTTTACAAACCACGCATCCAAGTGCTTTACAATATGCTCTATGTATGTTTTATCCTTATTAATAATATAGGCAGAAGTTAAAGTGCCAACAATACGGCTTAATCTTATCATCGCTAATCTATGGGCGACGAAGTTGTTAGGATTTGTTTGTCCATCTCTTTGGATGTAAGGGGCATTCGGATTTTTGGGGTCAGGCCACCAATAATCGCCTTCGGAATAGAAATCGTGTTTCCCCCCAGCACTTCTTTCACAGTATTCGGCAGTAATGGTTATTGGCTCTTGTTGTAATGCCCATTTGCTATTTGCTAATATAGATGGCTTCAATACTTCTTGTGCTTTATAAAATATTTCGGTCTGTTTTTTTTCTGTTTTACAGAATTGAAATATAATTAGAAGAAGCAATAATGACAATATGTTAATGTTAGCTTTCATAGTATAATTTTCTTTGAGTACTGGTAGTATGTAGATTATTTATGTTCATCATTTATGTTTTTCAACTTTATCAATGCCTCTAAAAAGTAGTATTCCGCATAAATTATAGGAACATCTACTTCTGAATTTTTAGGTTTATTCCCTGTGCTATGTAAAAGTATGAACCCTTTATTTTCGTTAGGTTTTGAGCGATAGTTAGAGGACGATAAGTTTCTTAGTATTTTTATAGCAGTGTTTTTGTAATTGTTTTTTCTATTATTTGAGTACTGCGATAGCTCCAATAGTGCCGAAGCCATTACTGTAGCAGCAGATACGTCTCTTGGCACGTTGGGAATTTGAGGGTCATTAAAGTCCCAGTAAGGAATTATATCATCAGGCAAGTTTTTATGAGAAATAATAAAAGAAGCTATTTTTTCTGCTTGATTTAAGTATGCTTCTTCTCCTGTTTCTCTATACATCATTGTAAAACCGTAAAGTCCCCAACTCTGTCCTCTTGCCCAAGCAGATTCGTGGGCATAGCCTTGATGAGTATGGCGTTGAACAACTTTGCCCGTTAATGTATCATAGTCTAATACGTGATAGGAGCTGTAATCTTTTCTAAAATGGTTTTTTAATGTTGCTTCGGTATGTGAAATAGCAATATTTTTTAATGTGTCATTGTTTGTTTCTTTTGCAACCCATAAGAGTAACTCTAAGTTCATCATATTGTCAATGATTACAGGGTAGTCCCACTTATCTTTATTATGATCCCAGGACCTTATACAAGCTGTGTTGGGATTAAAACGTGTTGTAAGAGTTTTTGCCGACTGTATTAAAATGTCTTTGTATTCTTTATTTCCTGTTAGCCTGTAGGCATTACCGTAACTGCAAAACATTTTAAAGCCCATATCGTGTGTTTTTGCGTTGTATTTTTCTTGTTCTAATAGTTTGGTATATTTTTCGGCTTCTTTTTTCCATTTATTGTTATTGGTGTATTCGTACATATACCATAATGTTCCTGCGAAGAAACCACTTGTCCAATCTCTTGAGGCAACTAAGTGCAAACTTCCGTCGTTTTCTAAATTTCTAGGTGCTACTAATTTCTTTTGAGGGCTTTTCTGCTGTTCTGAACCCATTATTTGCTCGGTATTTTTAATTAAGATACTTAACTGCTCTTCTGCAAAGAGAAAGTTTTCTTCCACAAGTTTATCTGCATTTTGGTTGTTGCACGATGTTGTTAAAAGAGTAATAAAAAATAATGCGATTGTGTATTGTTTTGTCATCATAATAATGAGTCTTTAAATTATGTTTTTAAAATTTTTATTGTTAATCTGATTTTATTTTTAGTATTGCATTTGCATATCTTTCGCCAAGTATGTGTAGGCTTTTGGTATCGAAGTGTATGCTGTCGTTTTTAGGTGTAAGGTTGTCTGATTTTACCAAGGCAGTGTGGTTTATGTTTTCTGTTATGGTGTTTAGCATTGTATTAAAATCATTGACAGAGTTACGCCATTTGCCCAATTCTCCTGCTACGAATGGTAAGTTTGGACTATTTAGGTCTTGACGTAAATCTGTTACCATTTTCTTTAGGTATTCCATATAGGTGTCAGCATTATTTTTATCGCTGCTCCCTTGATGCCACAATATGGCTTTTAGTGTGCCTCCTTTGGCTAAGGCTTCTTGTGTGCGTTTTATGGCTTCGTTATATAGTAGTGAATCTTTTTGCCACTTTTTTATACTTGTGCCTCCTCGTGCATTGACTATTAAGCCAATTTTTTTATTAGTTTCTTTTGATAGTTTTTCGCCAAACCTATATCCTAAACTTATTTCTTGCATTGATAGTTTTTTCCTTACGGTAGAATATTTGTTTAGAGGATGTTTTGCTTTTTCCCATTTTCCTTTGTCGTTGAATAGGTATACCTTTTCTAAAAGTAGTAGAGTGTCTTTAGGTTGCATTTCTCCCCTTCCTGCCATATTAGACTGTCCGATAAGTAAGTAGATGTCTAAGTTTGACTTATTTTTATCACATGACTTATTTTTATCACAAGAGGATAATACAAATAATAATAGCAGAAGAATATAAAGGATTTTATTTTTTATTGTTATCATCAAAATAATTTATAAGACTATATATTTGTGTATTAACTTCTTTCATCATTTTTAATAAAGAGTTGTAAGTATCGTATTTGTAATCAACAATTCCTTTGTTTGAGTCTGTATTAGAGAGTTCAGCATTTTTCTGTGTAGGGTCGTTGTCTTGATATTTGAACCAGTGCCATCCTACACAATTTTTAGATTGCAATAGTCCTAAAGTGTAGTTTTGGTAAAATATTCCTCTGTCTTTTTGTGTTTTTACTATCCATCCTGCTCCTGATTGGTTGGGTAGTCCAGAATCTTCTGCTTTTACATACCATTCGGTTATCATAAATGGCTTGCCCGACCATTCTGTCCAAGCATTGATTTCTTCTTGTTGAGGTGTCCATCTGTGGTAATAGTTGCAGCTTACTATATCTACATATTTCCCTAGGGTAGTCATAAACAAAGCATTGTTTTTTTCATCTGTGTATAACCTAGGTCCTAATATGAGGTGATTAGGGTCGTGTTTTCGTATGGCTTTGGTTACAATAGATAGATACTTATCGGCAATATATGCTCTAAATTCGTCTTTTATATCATTTGTAAACTGGCTATCTTTGTTTAAACCTTTATTTTTTAACCATTGTATGGTAGCCTTGTATCCATTATCGTCTTTGTTTAATTTCAAGTATCCTTCGAGCATATTTCTTTTGAAAGGCATTTCATTGTCGGTGAAATAACCAAATAAATTGGCATCATTTTTTAATTGTACTAATTCTTTGGCTTTTTCATTACAGAATGTTTCAAACTCTGGTTCGAAAACAAAGATAGCATTGTGTGGATAGCCTGTATGACCCGGTACTGCATAAGTTTTTCCCAATTTTTTTCCAAAACTACTCATCAATGCAAGGTTGATAGTATAAGCAAAATGGGTATTGTTTTCTTTGTTTTGCTGTTGTATGTTTTCTACTTCTGACCAAGAGCCTGCTGAGTTGAAACCATTTTCTTTTAGCATTTTTATAGTTTCGTTTGTCCAGTTTTCTGTGTTGCCAAATTTTTCCTTAAAGGTTTGCTTTGTTCTATCTGATTTTCCTCTGTTGATTGAGTTTACGGATAGGTTTATTACGGGATGCCCATCAGGGGATATAATCCACCATCGGTTTTTTATTTTTTTTGTGTAGTAAAATCCTTTGGTTTCTTCTTTTATATCTGTTCTATCTCCGTATTTTCCTGTTTCTATTTTACTTTTTTTATAGCCTTTCAATTGCTTTATGGTAGTGGCTTCCATATTTTCCCAGTCTTTAAAATATGGTTGCTGTTTTTTGTTAGAAGGATATACCTTTTTTTTTACACTTACTACTGGCATTTTCGCCTCGCTATAAATACAGGATATGAATAGTATTATCGAAAAAAATAATGTATTTCTCATAGAGTAGAATTATGCAACTTAATGTTATGTAAAAAAAATATGCAACATTAGGGATGGTTATTTTTATTATTTTATAATCAGATGTTTTCCTAAGGGGGCTTTATTGCCTATCGTAGTTCTTACATAGTATAATCCTTTTCTTATTTGCAAAGGTGTTTTTACTACTATCGTTGTATTATTATTTTGAATCTCTACTACGTTAAGAGGGGTAATAGTTGCATCTGATTCGTTAATAATCTCTACAACTATATTGTCTTCGGTGATTTCTTCGGGATATTTTATATATATATCATCTCCCCTTGTAACAGGGTTGGGGTAAACTGTTAGCTCACTATTCATTACTGTAGGTTCACTCATAGTTGCAGGCCCTGTTATCCCTAATTGATGCACTCCTATATCTATTGTAGCACTTTGAGGAATGAGATTGTTATAATAGTCTTTGTCTGTGTTTCCTTCTATTTTTGTGCCTGCATTAATTGCCGGAGACTCTGATTTTATTTTATATTTTTGGTCTCCAGTTCCTGTATCCTCGAAAAGAGGGTTTCCAATAATGGGATTAGAATCTGGAGGAATGTTGGTTGTATCTTTAAGATAGTAGAGGTTATTGTTGAATATATTGTTCTTGCTATTACCTAAATCAAAGTTCGAGTTAACATCTATAGCATAAAATATGTTATTGATATACTCTGTATGGTCTGAATACTTTCCACTCCATCCCTTGTGCCATATGTGAGTAACATCGCCTGCTGTTGTGTCAGCGTAGATAATATTGTTGTGTATCTTTGTATTGGTTGCATTGCCGGATGTTCTTATAGTATGATTTTTGTTATTCTCAAATATGTTGTATCTTACTATAGTTCCGTCATTGAATCCTGTACCAGTACCACCTGTTATTAGAATGCCTGCCCATCCGTTGTCGTGGCTATAGTTGTATTGAAAGATAGTATTTTTCGCTCTATAATCGCTATCAAATCCTCCTGCATCTACACTGCCATCGATATAGACGGTGTTTTTTGCTTCGTTGTACTGCCACAAAGCACCATCTGTATTGAAACTAAACGAGGCGTTGCCACTTCCTTTCGTAGAGCAGAAGTTAAATAAGTTTCCTTCTATTAGGGGGTCTTCTGCTACTCTAACAATAAGCCCATTAGCACCTATGTATTCTATTGTGTTGTTTCTAATAACTACATTGGTACTAGGAACCCAATTAGTATTTACGTCTATAGTTCTTGTACTCCAAGATGATTGGTTGGCTATACCAGTTCTAGTTACATTGTGGATGTGGCAACCTTCTATCAATAGGTCGTCAAAGTAAGTGGGTACTTTTTTTCCTAAAACTTGTATGAATATCCCTCCGTTGTCCTTAGATGGTTCTCCATTCATAGAGCCTGCTACATCGTGAACATCAACATTGATTAAGTGTATATGATTTACTGCTCCTATGTCGTGAGCTCCTATATAGATACCTCTTCTAAACTTTGTTTTTTCAGCATTGTTGGTAACTTTGATGTTTCTTACCTCTATGTGTTCTTGGTTGAAAAAATATAGGGTATTTGTAATTTCTCCTTCTCCATTGATAACGGGCTTTTTTTCTCCTGTCCCATACCTATCAATAACAATAGGGCTTCCTGCACTTCCTGAGCCTTTTATGGCTAACTGTCCATTCCATTCGCTTTCATTATTGAACAAAAGTTGTGAGCCTGCTCCGTAGATGTGTGAGTTCACTTTATCTAAGGTTTTCCAGGCAGCTTCTGGACTTAGCCCATTGTTGTTGTCATTGCCTGATGCAGCATCTATATAGAAAGACCCTGTAACTGTTACAGGATCCTCGTGCGTTCCTTCTTCCAATACTAAATAAGGTGCATTGCCTGTAGGATGCTCTTTAGAAGCAAAGTTTACATACTTGCTATCGTGTCCTGTTAATCTAAATGCAATATCTGTGTTTCCCCCTTCCACTTTCTCATTTACATAAGAAGTAACATCAAATTCACAGTAACTAAATTCATTAAATATTACCTCTCCAAGTGCTACGTGTTCAAATCCTGTTGTTGGTCGGTTATTGTAGGTTAAATCATTCTCTGTCCAATTGGTGGGAGCGCCCTCTATAGTTATAAATTCTGCTGCATTGTTTTCTGTTTTTGTCACATATAGTAGTATTTTTGCCGATTTGAAAGAGCTGGCTTCTTCTGATAAGTCGTATTTAAGGTATGTTTCTCTGTTGGCAGTAGAAGACTCGTTGTTCAATTTCTTTGCCCTTACAACAGCTTCTTTGCCTCTTATGGTAGATGCTCCATCTCCTACTTGCACATAAGTATCGTCTGTAGGTTTTAATTTATTGCCTGCTATATTTGGAATTACTGTAACATCAATTGAAAAGGAAAAATTAGTGTGTGTATTGTCGTTTGTTTCAGCTTCTATATCTAATACATAATTGCCAGCTGTGTTATACCTTGCTGTAATTGTAATTTCTGTAGATTCTTGTGCTGATACAGTTTTTTCATACTGTATTCCTACTACTTCAGGGGAGCTTGATTGAATGTCGTAAAGACGCAAGGTAGTATATCCTTTATTTTCTACAATAAAAGTAATATCCCTTGTTTCTTCTTCATACACGATACCTTCAAAGCTAAGTGTGTCTTGATATTTTATTTGTGTATCATTAAACAAAAGTGCCTGTTCTGTTGTGCTGTCTATTTGGGTTATAATAAGCTGAGGAGTATTATTACTTTCCTTTGTTGCAATACTTACACTACTGCCATTACCAGTAGCATTGTAGAGGCAAAATGATACAACACCTATAGTTCCTCCTTTGAGCTTTTCTTTTATGAAGCTTGTTATATCAATTTCGTTGTATGCTCCACTGGTCAAACCAGTTGTTGATGTTATAGGGGTTTCTTGATAAATAGCTGTATTTGTAGCCAAGTAGGAGGGTTGTGTTTCAAAACTAAGTCCATTTGTACCTGTTTCGTCCCAAGCATCTTTCATTTCAAACAACAACACCTCGCCTGAGGTTCCGCCTTCAACAAAAAGGTTTAAGATTACGTTTGCTATACTGTCTGATTCTACAGATTGATAACTATTGAGGTCAAAAGCAAAATAGGCTCTTCTAATAAAAGTACCATCTGTAGAATATTTACTTATCATTGTTTGCTCGTTGCCATAGTTATTGCTTTTATTGCTTCCACCCCTTACATAAGTGTCCTTGATAGCTTCGAAGGTATATTCGTAGCTACTTTTCGAATAAGAAAATTGAAATATGAAGATTATTATAACAATACTTAGAATAGATTTTTTCATAGTTTTTTAATTTTAATTAATAATTAAGGTTGGTTTTTAAGGAATATTCGGTATTCTGTAATCAAAATTAGACGTGCCGTCTACATTTAATAATTCCAATTTGTCAAAGTGGACTCTATGTCTTGCTGCCGTGCCGTCTTGATAAAAGTATATTGCAATACAATCTAAATCTGTTCTTTCAGAAGGTTTGGTGTTACTTCCATCTGCATTTACCCACTCGCCACTATCGTCAGAAAAGTCAAACTCTAAATCAAACCATTGATCATTTTCATCCCATTTTTTTTCTACATATATTTCATCATCCCACACATCTCCAATATTATCACCCCTATTTTGCAACACCAATCTTACTCTGTGAGGAGGATCTTCTCCAGTTCCTTCATTGGAATCTTTCCTAAAGGCATGAACTAATAATTTAAATTTGTTTTGATATTTCAAATTTAGTTTTCCTCCAAAAGGCTCAAGTAATGAGTGTCCATATAATTTAAAAAGTAGAGCATTTGGACCACCTTGAGAAGGTGTTGTTATCCTTACACATTTATCATCATTAGGATCGTAGCGAGGTATACCTTTGTCATCAAGGCTTCTATCAGTAAACATAGCACCACTACCACTAAGTACTCCCTCTATTACACCTAAAATACCATCACTATTCGTTGTTCTATTTATATCGAAAGGAGCAACATTTTCCGGCTCTGCCCAATGTGCATAGAAACCTAGTGGTACATAAGTAATGTTTATATTTAATGGATCATCAATGGAGAATTCAATGGACTCTTCGTTTGAGCCAAAAGCGTTTATTGTTATGTCATAATCTCCATCTTCTTTGTATAAATGAGTAATAGTTATTGAGTCTTCTGAGTCATCTACTATTTCTGTACCGCTATCATCTCTCCAGTCTATTTCATAACGAACAACATAATCTCCCTTAAGTGTAAGTGTAGCAATTCCTGCTTCGTTAGATACAGCAGAGGCAAAAAGGTTTTTTGGAGTATCTTTTATTTCTTCTATTTTAATAGAGACAGTTGTGTCTACATTACCTTCACGTCCATGGGCTGTTATTTTTGCTGTATATGTTCCTGCATTTGCATAGATGTGTTTAACTACTGTTGGGTCTGCTATTTCAGTAATAGAGGTGTCCTCTTCATCGCCAAAGTCTATGTGGTACGAAACTACATAGTTTCCTGTAAGTGTAAATTTAACTCCTCCTGTTTCTGCCACCTCTGTTTCTACTTTCACATCTTCGGGAGTGCCTATGGTTACATCTATTGCTGTGCGGGCAGTGTCTTTGGTGCGAGGGCCATAGCCTATTAACATAGCTTCATAAGCGATGTTTTTTAAATCGCTGTAAGTAAATTCTAACTCTTCGCCTTCGGAGGTTTCTTCTGTGCTTTCTGCATCACCAAAATATAGTTTGTAAAGATGGATATTCTCACCACCAAAGCTAAAAACTACTTGACCTGTTTCTTCATCTATTGTTGTTGCAAACTTAGTAATGTTAGGCTCACCGGGGTTGGGTGGATTGGTAAAGTCGTCTTCTTTTTCACAACTTAAAATAAGTGTAACAAATAGACTGCATAATGATAAATACAATTTTATACTTTTCATAATTCTTTATTTTTTTGTTTCTATATAAACATTTATTGCTTTTTCTTTTCAAAAGCACCTATGTCAATAACATCAACAGGCACAGTGTTACCTGCATAATCTTTTAGCACATTGTCTGGTATTTCCTTCCCTGCATCAATAGCGGGTGAGCCTTCGTTTAGTTGAAATCTAAATGCTCCTTCTAAACCAAAGCCAAAGCTAAATAAAGGGTCTTCTTGTATATTGTCATTGCCTGTGGGTATCTCAGTGCCTCCTCCATTTTCGTAGTAAAATATATTATTGTCAAATGTATTGTTAGTGCTATTACCTTCATTGTTAAAGAGGTCGCAAGCCACTTCTGAGTAAAAAATATTGTTGTAATATTCTGTATTGTCAGAAGTTCCACTCCAACTTTTATGATAAACCATTCCTAAGTCCATCTTATCTTCTAAAGTAGCATCCGTATAAAACACATTATTATGTATAAGAGTGTTAGTAGCCAATCCTGATGTGCGAACAATGTGGGCTTTGTTATTAGCAAATACATTGTATCTGACGATAGTTCCATCATTAAATGGTGCGGTAGTAAGGTTGGAGGGTCCACCCGTTATAAGTATGCCCCCGTGTTCGTTATCGTGAGAGTAGTTGTATTGAAAGATAGTTCCTTTTGAGCGATAATCACTATCGAACCCACCAGCATCTACATCTTCGCCCGTATTGTGTGTAAAGCGAGCTTCATTGTATTGCCAAAGGGCGTCGTCTGTGTTGAACGAAAAGCTGGCATTGCCTGTGGTAAACAAACCACAACTATCGAACAGATTGTTTTCTATCAGAGGAGATTTCGCAACTCTTAGTATCAGTCCGTTGCCTCCTATTTTTTCAAAGCGATTGCCGCGTATTACTACATTAAGGCTAGGTGTCCAATCACCATCATCGGTAAAGGTTCTGCTCGACCAAGAGGATTTATTGGTCATACCCGATTGCTCTACATTGTGTATGTGGCAGTCTTCTACGACCAAACCATTAAAATAAGTGGGTTTCTCGCTTCCTTTTATTTCAATGAGTATACCTCCGTTTTCTTTGCCTGCGTTGAAGTCATCGCCAGAAACTCCGTAAAAACCATTTACATCATATATTTCCAAGCCTTTTAGGTGAATATGATTAACTTCTCCCATATCCTCTGCTATAATGTGAACTCCTACTCTCAACACACCTTTTTCTGCTCTTTCTTCTCCTTTGTTGGTAATCCTTAAATTTTTCAATTCAAAATACTCAATGTCTTGTAGCCTAACAGTAAAGGGATGTCTGCCGTTACCATTTAAGAGGGGTTTTTCACCTTCTCCATACATATCTATCACAATGGGGTTGTCTTTTTCTCCTTTTCCTTTTGGGGCAATAACTCCATCCCAAACTCCTCCTGCTTTTAGCAATATTTTATCCCCCGGCTGAAAAGTAAGCCTATTCATATTTGTTATTGTTTTCCACGCTTTTTCGGGAGATTCTCCTGTGTTATTATTATCTCCGTTTACATTATCTATATAATATGTTCCTTCTTTATTATTGACTGGTGGCATACTGTTCCCTTCACTGTCTTTTTTACAAGAAGCGAATAAAAGGACACTTGCTACTATAAATGCTGTTCTTCTCATAATTTATATTGTTTGTTGTTTATGTTAATAACCTGGATTTTGAGGAAATTCTCTCATTAGCTTTATTTGCGAGTCGTGTATAGGCCATCTTACATTGTAGTTTTGTATGAAATCTCTACCCTCATCATTGTCCCCCTCATTCCCTGCATAGTTTCTTACTTGCTCTAATAGTTTCTCTATTCTTTTCAGGAAGAACCATCTTTGTCCTTCAAAAGCTAACTCTCTGGCTCTCTCATCCATTATATCCTGCTCTGTTACTGTTTCCAAATCACTTATCCCTGCTCTTGTTCTCACTTTGTTAATGTGTTCTACTGCCTTGTCGTTATTGTTATTCCTCATATAAGCTTCTGCGGCTATTAAGTGTGTTTCTGCCAGTCTATATACAATTATATCGCTAAACCCTTCTCGTTTATCATCAGGTCCTGCAGGGTCATAATTTTTCCACAAACTTATAGCGGCCCTCCTACTATTAATAGGATTTTCGTTTAAACTTATTTTTAGGGTATCCCCTAAATCTGTATTGTTAGGTAAGTTATTGGGGTCATTGTAGATGAAAAAGTTTCTATAATAGTCATTGTATCTCTTATCGTTTGTTTGGTCATACAATCCTAATAGATAGTTATTGGGTATTGCCCATCCAAGACAGTTTCCACCTTGTGATACATCGTGTATTATTCCATCTCTTTCATAGTAGCGGGTTACAAAAATATAGAATAAATTGTGTTTATCACCTCCACCTCCTATTTCTTTTCTTGCAAAGTCAAATTGCTGAACATAAATTGCTTCATCATGATTTCTTATTCCTGTATGTTTGCCAAATACGATATCTGTATCAAGCAACTGAAAATTACCACTATTTACAATTGCTTCGCAGTGTTCTATTGCAGTATCCCAGTCTTCTTGCCACATAGCTGCTTTGGCTCTTATGTGCCTTGCTGATGCTTGGGTGTATCTACCCGGTAAGTCTGTCCATTCTAAGTGTTCTATGGCAAAGCCTAAATCGTTGTTAATCAAATCAAAAACATCCTCGGCCAGAGCAGGACTATATACAATAGTAGTATCTAGTGCTGATTCTGGTGAGGTAGGTTCAGTGGTTAAGTATATGTTGTCGAAAAGACGTATTAAAGTGAAATAAGCTTGTGCTCTATGGCATTTAGCTTCTGCTAATATTTGGTTTCTTTCTTCTTCGCTCATATCCACATTAGGAGCAGCTTTGATAATGGCATTAGCTCTCTCTATAATTCTATAACCTAACTTCCAAAGAGATTCAGCTGCCCCTAGTCTTACTGGATTAAATCTTTCAGGGTCATAATAGCGTTCTCTTGGATATCCTGTTCTTGGAGATGCAAGGTCTGTTATAACCCATAGTAGAGTGTGATCTTTAGACTCGTTTGAACTCATAATACTTCTTTCTCTGTTGTATAGAGCTACAACATTAGTTTTTAAACCCGCAAGTGTATTATAAACAAAGCTGTTGTCTACTTCGGTAGGGTTGGTTTCTTCCAACCATTTTTTACAGCTACTCGATGAGAAAATGAGTATTATACAATATATAAATATTTTATTTTTCATTTTTTATAGTGTTTTATTTTATAAGAAAGTAAGTCTTATACCAAAGTTGTAGGTAAATGCTTCTGGATAGCTACTGGGGTCTTTCTCAGGACTGTACGATTGGTAGTTCATCCAGGTAAATGGGTTGGTTACTGAGGTATATACTCTAAGATTTTTAATTCTATAAGGATTCAACCACTTTTCTGGAAAGGTATAGCCCAATACCATCGATCTTAATCTAACGTAAGATGAGTTTTCATAGGCACTAATTCTTATGTTAGGGTCTGACGCTTTGTCAGAAGGTCTTGGTGCTGTGTTGGAGGGGTTTTCAGGTGTCCAATAGTCTCTTTTTATACCGTTTTGCTGCCCTCTTAAATCACCTCCAAGAGTATGTTGGTGTAAATATGGGTTTACTCTTGTTAGATTTTGAACAGTATAGAGTTCAGCTGAAAAATCAAGATTCTTGTAATTTACATTAAGCACCAGAGAGCCTATCCAATCTGGTACTCTACTCATTGCCACCCTATCAGCATCTGTTATTTCTCCGTCTCCATTTACGTCTTTCACTTTAATGTCTCCAGGTTTTGCTGTGGGCATGTGCGAATTGAGTATATCGTCGTTTTCTTGCCATATTCCATCGAACACAAAATCGTAATAATTGTTAATAGGCTCTCCTACAATACGCCATCCTGTGTTTGAATTTCCATTAGGTATTGTGTCTAATGCACCATAGAGCTCTTTTATTTTGTTTCTATTGAGTGTGAAAATTGGCGTAAGTGATATGCGAAGGTCTTTGTTGTCTATAATATGTCCTGTTACAGATAACTCTATTCCTTGGTTCTCAACTCTGCCCACGTTCTCTAACATAATGGTATAACCTGTTACTGCATTGATACTTCTGTTTATCAACAAATCAGTAGTTTGAATATTGTAATACTCAAAACTTCCTTGCACACGTCCCTTTAATAACCCAAAATCAATACCCGTATTAAGTGTGGTAGAGGTTTCCCATTTTAAGTTGGGATTGGGTAGTTGATAGTCAGGAGCAAACCCTGATCCCACTTGGTCTCCAAAAACATAATAGTATTCGGTAGATGTTCCAAGGCTTTGGTAGGGGCTAATGGCTTCGTTACCTGTCTGTCCGTAACTTATTCTTGTTTTTAATTGGCTTAGCCACAAAACGTCTTTCAAAAAATCTTCTTGATGAGCATTCCAGCCTATTGCTGCGGAAGGGAAGTAGCCCCATTTGTTATTAGCTCCAAAAACAGAAGAAGCGTCTGCTCTTGCTGTAAGTGTTAGTATATACTTGTTGTCATAATTGTATCTTGCTCTGCCCATAAAGGAAACAAGCCTTCTTTGTGTTTCGTTTCTGCTGATGGTTTGTGTTTCTGCTCCTGCTATACCCTTCCATCCTAATAAGTCGTTGGGAAATCCGAAAGCATTGTTAGTAGTTTGTCCCCAATAACGTTGGTTGATACTATGTACACCTGTGAAATCCATATGGTGCTTGTTAATTTTTTTATCGTAAGTAAATATATTTTCTATCAGATATTCACGAGATTCCCCATTGGTATGAGTTGCTTTACCTCCTACAGACCTTCCACTTTGCTCTAATGAGGACTGATAGTTTCCTGCAGTCTCGTTCCATGTTCTCCAACTAGCATTTAAACGGTATTTTACGTCAAATGGCAGCCTTGCATCAAAAAAGATATTGTAAATTCCCTTATGAGAAACAGATTCCCTAATAGTTTCTTCAATATTTATGAAGGGGTTGAAATAAGTTCCTTCATCTGTTACAAAAGTTAATAAGTTACCATTGTCATCATATTTTTTTGATATGGGAGGGAGAGTAAAAACATTACGGTTAAAAGGTTCTCTTTCTCTATATCCTATAAAGTAATAGAAATTGGCTCCCATATCTAGCCAGTTATTTACTTTTTGGTCTACATTCAGACGAATGTTGTAGCGGTTGTAATTAGAATTGGGTAGTACACCCTCGTTATCGAAATAACCGAAACTGAAAGCCGCTTTGGTTAAATCTGTTCCACCTCTTATACTTATATCGTGCTGTGTAACAAGTGTGTTTTTCTGCAAATATTCATCTTCCCAGTCAATAAACTGTCCTGATTCTAAAACATCTAACATTAAGGAAGTAAATATGTCTTCGTCGGGTATATATCCATTATTGTCTGTTCTAAATGCTTCTCTTCTAAATTGAGCATATTCATCTCCATTGTATATGTCAAAGTTTCTTTTTACTGCATTCTGAAAACCTACATAGGCGTTGTAACTTACTTCTGCCTTTCCTTCTTTTCCTCTTTTTGTAGTGACGAGAATAACACCATTGGAGGCTCTTGCTCCATAAATGGCTTGTGATGATGCGTCTTTTAATACTTCTAATGATTCTATATCTCTGGGGTTTATATCGTTGAGGCTACTTACAGGCACTCCATCTAAAATAATAAGAGGGTCGTTGCCGCCAGATAAGGAGCTTTGTCCTCGGATAAGAATATTGGATGAACCTCCCGGCGAGGCGTTATCAACTGTAACTTGCACCCCTGCTGCTCTTCCTCTAAGCATTTCTCCTACGTCGGTAGTGGGTATCTTTTGCATCTCCTCTGCCTCAACAGATGAAATAGCACTTACTATGTTGCTTCTCGACTGTGTTCCGTATCCTACTACTACCAGCTCGTCCAATAGTAGGGCATCAGTAGATAAATGCACATTGATTATTATTCTTCCTTCTACGTTTATTTCTTGGGTCTTGTATCCTATGTATGAGAAAACGAGTACAGGAGACTTTATATTCTCATTTATTCTAATAGTATATGATCCATTTATGTCGGAGATTGTACCTATTGAGGTACCCCTTATGGTTATGTTTACTCCCGGTAAAGTTTCATCGTTATTATCTTTGTCAAATACCCTACCTGTAATTGTGTATTGCGAGAAAGTACTTGAAAAACAAAAGAAACTAATGATGAAAATATAAAATGCTTTTTTTGCGAATGGTAACATATTGTTCATAAAGTTAGTAAGTTTTTATCGTGAGCGTTCTCATATTTTATTGAACTAAAAATTTTGTTTATTTATTTTTAGCTTTGTTAGTGAAACAAAACACGTGTACGTTCACGTACTTTCATCTAACTAATCAAGGGTTATTTTTGCTATTAATTAGGATAAATAAAAGCGGGGGCGTTCACACAATTAAAGTACAAATATAATATGCGCAAGTATCTTTTGCAACTTTTTTAATATTTTTTTTAAAATAATTATATGTGATAATATTCTAAGTTGTATCTGTTTATTAAATCTATGGGGAGATATTGTATTTTTTCAATAGCTTGTTTTTTTATTAGCACATCAAACAAAAGCATTAGTCCTTGTTCTCCTTGTGTTTCAGGCTTTTGTGAGATAAGAAAATCAATATAGTCTTCTTTCATCAATGAGATGTTTTCTTTTATTAAATCCATTCCAACAAAGTATATGCCTTTATAATTGTGTTGTTTCAGAAAATTACCGATTAGATATCCTCGCGAGTTATTAATAAATATAGAGCTAATCGTATGTTTATCAAGTACTTCTTTTAATGATTTTACTAAGTTTTTTTCATTGTTGGTAGAGGCTTCAAATAGTATAATATCGTTTTTTCTACCTATTTTTCCATAAAAATCAGAGAATCCTTTTATTCTTCGTTCTCTATAGATAGAGTGTTTATTTTGTGAATATAAGTTGGTTATTAAAGTTTTTCCTTCGGGAACAACAGAGTTTATTAAAAAAGCTCCTTGTTGTCCTATTCCATAAGCATCTTGTCCGAGATAGGCAATATAGGGGAGGTTTCTGTCGTGCACATTTATATTTATAAATGGAACCTTTTGGCGTTCCAATTG
Source organism: Tubiluchus corallicola (assembly GCA_030141605.1). NCBI lineage: Eukaryota > Metazoa > Priapulida > Priapulimorpha > Priapulimorphida > Tubiluchidae > Tubiluchus > Tubiluchus corallicola. Next base: position 16,470 of record JAQGDQ010002415.1, on the reverse strand, counting down.
TGAAGAGAACTTGTAAGATGCTTCTTTAAAGGTAGGGACAAATACAACTCCTGATACGTCTTTTATGGATAAAATGTTTTGGCTTTGCTCTTCGAAGTCATTGTCTTTTAAGCTAAAATAGAAACGTTGTACATCTATATTAAAGAAAGAAAGTTCTTTGATGGCTTTTTTACAGCCTTTGTCTACATCTTTCCAAAAAGAAATTTCTGCAGGGTCTGGAATTAAAGTAGCAAAAGTTCGTTTTTTATTATAAGCTAATGTGCTTGCAAGTAAGTTTGGTTTGTAGTTTAATTTTTTTACTGCTTGTAGTACCTTTTTTCTAGTTCCGTCTGCTACATAGCCTGTTTTGTGTAATACTCTATGGATTGTGCCTTTTGAAATACCTGTTTCTTTTTCAATATCTTTAATACTTACTTTTTTGTTCATATTAGCTTGTTTGTGTTGACTAATAAATAAAGGTTAAATAGGAGTTAAATATTTAAGTTTTACAAAGATAGTCTTTATAACAAAATAAGGTAATGGTATACTAATATTTAATTTTTCATTCATTGCCTATTTTTATTGCCAAAAACTAAAAGATGAAAGTTTCTAAAACTTGTATTGTACTTAGCAGTAACTGAATTTAAGGATGGTTTTAAACTACTTAGAATATATTGCTAATTCTTAATATATTTTTTTGTACAAAAGAGTTTTTTTATGTAAACTTGTGTTTTTTAAGTTAAGATATTTTACACCTAATTTCTTAAAATCTTTTAGTCTTATGAGATTATTTTGCTTAAATTTAATATCTTTCTTTCTATTAAATTGTTCTGTTTTCTCGCAAGAGCTGCTAAAAGTAGAAACTCCTACTCCTGTTTTATCTCGTGAGCGTTTGGATGAGGTGGTGGTTTTTAATTTCTACCCTCAAGATAATATAGAACTTCTTTATGGTATAGCTTTTGACATTCGTTATAACCCACAGGACTTGGACACTAATTCTATTGCACTTTCCACAGGCAGCACTTTTGGAGAGCGAGGCAAGGATTATATTGACCTATATCAACAAAATCAAAGTGAAGGGCTGCTGCGTTATGCTGTTACAGGTTTGAATGAGAACTTTTTTTTAGACAGTAAAGAAAATGTACTCTCTCTTTTTGTAAAGATAAAAGAGGGTTTAACCAAGGACTTTATCTCTGTGTCTGCTCATCCTTATATGGCAAACAATCACAAAGGAGAAGCCATTCCTCTTCTTTCTACTTCCGATACTATTTACATAGGCGAATATTCTTTGAAACACCTTTCGAAAAACACTGAGCTATATCAATTTATACTTTATCCTAACCCTACAAATGGTATTGTAAATATCAAATATGAATACGGGGTAGAAAAAGAGATAGTAGAAGTTAGAGCAATGAGAGGAGGGGTCTGTGGTGCGAACCACCGTACCCAAAAAAGATATAGCTACTTTTGATTTATCTTTTCTTCCCAAAGGTATTTATTTGATACAAACGGTCTATAATGATTTTATTGTCAGTAAGAAAATTATCTTAAACTAAGAGGTTTTAACAAATGAAAACACTTGCATTTATATTTTTGTCTTTATTTTGTATCTATGGGAGAGGAAAGAGTGTTTTTTTCTTTTTTCTTTTCTCTTTTAGCTTGACTTCTGCCCAGCCCTATCTTCCAGCTGAACAGGAAGATACAGCAGCAGAAGAAGATACTACCAGTCATTTGATGTTAAAATCCTTACATAAAGGTGTTCCTACTTCAATGAGCAGTGACGAGTTCGGAGCCTTGTCTGGTAGTAGTAGTTTGGTTACTGTACCCTCACCCACAGTAGCAGGGCTGATACGTTCTGCCTCTACCGCCTCTAGCCTTTACACAGGAGCTATTAATGTAGGCATTCCTTTGTACACCCTGAAAAGTACCCACCTATCCGTGCCCATTAGCTTGGTGTATCATTCCAACGGAGTAAGAGTAGATGACCTAGCTTCTTGGGTAGGTATGGGATGGAACTTACAAGCAAGCGGAGTGATTACTCGTGTAGTAAAAGGCTACCCCGATGAGAAAACAACCCAAGTAAAATCTATTATTGAAGATAATAATGACGGTGTAGTAGATAGTAAAAATGAAACAAAAGAAAAGATAGGCTATTGGGATAATTGGGCATCAGTCGAAGAAATGAAAGATAACGATCTCCACCCTGATATATTTTATTTTTCTTGTGGCAACTTAAACGGTAAATTCACTATTAGCAGAAGAGCCGCTTCTAACAGAATTAATATTCTTGCCAACGATAACAACCTGAAAATAGAGATGGATGCTTCTTCTTCAACCATTAATGGCTTTACTATTACTGCCGAAGATGGCACTATTTACAGATTTGGCTATGAAGAAGAAGCCATAGAAGAGATGGAAATAGAAAATACAAGTGAAATTGTACGTTATACTTCAAAGTTTGAGGAAATTTGGAAGAGAAATTTTCTGGGGATAGTAATCAAGAAAATTCCCGCTTATTCTTTGGATTTGCAGGAAAAACGTGTAATCAATAGTAGTCAATCGTATAGTTATAGGTCCTCTTGGCATTTAATAGAGATAATACAACCTGCTTTTAATGATAAAGTAACCTTTTCTTATAAAAAACAAACAAGTCGGTATTATCAAGGCAGTAGGCTGTCAGGTGTTTGTATTCAGAATTCTTATCCCAAAATAGAGGATAATAAGTTTTACAGATATGAGTCCCCAGTTCCTCGTAATGAAATAGGAATTGCTAAAAGTTTGGTTACAGCCCATACCCCTATGTTGCAAGAGGTAGAAGGAGGCAACCACAAAGTAGAATTCTTTACAGTAGAAAACAGAAAAGATATGATAGATGAGGTAGGTAGTTTTCTTAGAGAAATACGTATAAAAACGAAAGATGATGATTTTATTAAAAGCTATACATTTACTTATAATTATCATAATTCTGTTACTACCTCCTCGCCTGCATTTCGTTTTAAAACAAATGCATGGCACAGTGGTAGTTTCTTTATAGAACAAGCAGGTACTACACAAAGGATGTTCCTTACAGAAATAGAGGAGAAAGACATCTATGGAGATAATATCAATCCTTTTAAATTTAATTACATTAACCCTAGTAAACTACCTTATAGACTTTCTTACAAACAGAATTTTTATGGTTACTATGTAGATTTTACAAGTCCTAAATCTACTTTTTACAACTTTACATACCCCAGTGAGCTAGATATAGACAGCAATGAAAAAAATGAAGAACGGAATATAGAATATTCATCATCGTTAAAGGAAATGTTAAGAGTAAAATTCGAGGGTATAAACGAGTACGAAGAATATAATTATGCCCCTTCGCTTAACAATATAGAGAATGGTTTGCTTTCCTCCATTACCTACCCTACAGGAATGCACAAAACCTTCGACTACTATACTAGTGAATATGGTTGTTTTATAAAAAATATAAAAGCTACGGATGACGAAAAAGGAGAGGTAATGGAAGAAATAACTTATAACTATGAGGAAGGTATTATACCTTTCAACAGAAATAGAAAGTATGAGGTTGGACGTTTTTGGGACTATTATCATTATTTACTTTATCCTAAGGGCGGAGGCGAACAGTTAGCCACAGGCGGGGGTATAGTAGGTTTTGGCAAGGTAATGCAGACAAACAAAGAACAAGGCAAAACTATTTCTTACTTTAAAACAGCCAAAGATGAAGACAATAAACCTGATGTAATAGCAGGCCAAGATCCTTCTAGTTCTTACTACCTGCTTTTTTCTACCATTACAGACAGAGATGTGTATAGGACTTATCTCTATCAACAAGAAACTTATGACAATAAAGATAACTTACTCAATAAAACTTCTAACAATTATAGTTTAAAATGGAGCAACTCTGTTGGAGGCTACAATGTACAGATAGATAAAAATGATAATCTTTTACGTCATAGCACCTATGATATAGCTGCAGTTACTAAAACTTTGGAAGGGACTATTCGCGAAGATTATGCCGAAAGTGCAAGGCAGCCTATCACTACCACTACCACCTATGAATATGAAAAATACAGTAAATACAAAAACCTACCTGTAAAAGTAATTGCCAGTGATAATGTAGAGACCACAGAAACTTCTATTACTTATGTGCATCAGAGCAATCAGCCTATAAAACAATACTTTGAGGACAAGCATATTATTGCCCCAGTACAGCAAGAGATAAGAAAAAACGGGAAACTCCTATCAGGACAAAAAATCAACTATGTATTAGGAAGCAATGAAGACCCTGACTACATTGTAGAAAGCATAGAAACTTACAATACCCTTGCAGATAATTATGAGTTACAAACCACCTTCAACCAATACGACAACAAAGGCAACATACTGAAATATACTGGTAAAGATGCCGTGCCTATTTCCTATTCTTACACCTCGAGTAATCTACCCAAAACACACTCTGTAGATGCAGGTAAGTATGTTTCTAATTATGCATACACCAACCTACTACAACTGCAACAAGAAGTTTCTTCACAAGAGCAGACTATAAAATATGGTTATGACGATTTTGGTAGACTTTCGAACATAGGAAACGAAGATGAAGACGCTCTGGAACAATATCAGTATAACTACAAAGCCTCCTACGACCCTTTGGACATAGAAGAGTTAGGAATAGGACAAATGTATATTAGAAACGATACTGCCACTACTTTTCATATAAGATATGTAACAGAGAATTGAAAATGAAAAAAATATAAATATACACCAATAAAACAGAATTTGATAATGAAAAATACAGTGAAATTTTTTGCAGTTGCTATTGCTTTTGTGTTCCTTAACACCACTGCTTATTCTCAAATAGAGAGAAAAACCCCCAGTGAATTACACTCCAAGTTTCAAGATGGTAGTAAACCCAATGGACAGGATTTTAAAGACCTTATCAATGCTACCTACAATTATGAGATAAAAGCAGAAGGCGAGGATGGATTAGAAATCTATCAAGGGCAACAAGGCGAAGGTGTTATCTACCTAAGAGCCACCTCACAAACCGACCACAACTTCACAACTTCTCACAAAGAAAAGTTAGACAGTATTAAGTACTCCGAAGAAAATTTTACTTACGTTCTTAAAATCAAGTTAGACAGTCTGAACTACACTGAGCATAACTTTATAGATAGCCTCTATCAAAAGCTACTAGGCATAGAGCATCGTGCTACATACTCGGACAATAACTTTGCTGATAGTTTGTTGGCCAAACTACTTTCGGTAGAAAACAATGCCAACTATTATGAACTACCTATTGCTAGCCATAGCACCAGAGGAGGCGTAGTATTGGGTAATACACTGCAAATAGTGGATGGTAAATTGGAGGTAACCATAGACCCTTGCTCAGTTGAAAAGATGTATGCTCCTGATAGTGCGGCTACTTCTAATTGGACCTTAGAACGAAAGGAAGGCGACCTATGGGCAAAGTTGCGCCTTATAGAAATAGATATAAATGGCGATACTACTTATGGAGCGTGGAACGAGCCTTACCGTCTCAACAATCAAGCCTTAGAAGATATGATAGCAGGCAGTATAGAGATAGATACTACCAACGTATTGATAGGCTCAGAAAAGATTAACAGTGGAGAACAAGGCGAACGCAACACCTTTGTAGGTAAAAGAGCAGGACAAAACACCACACAAGCCTCTACCTCTAATGTAATGATAGGTACAGAGGCAGGGCAATTAAATTCCGCTGGCTCACACAATGTAATTGTAGGCGACGAGGCAGGGAAATATACACTATCCTCTGATAATGTAATTGTAGGTAGTAAAGCATCCAAAGCAAAAAACAGCACAGGTGCAGTAGTCATAGGAAAATACGCTAGTCGAGAAGGAGCAAACAATTATAGTGTGGTGATAGGTAGCAAAGCAGCCGAAAAAAGCAGTGGAGAGCGAAATGTAGTTATTGGCACAGAGGCACTGCAAGGTATAAACCCAGATGCTACTTCCAACAATGACAACATAGCTATAGGCTACCGTGCAGGGCTAAATAGCTTGTCGGCTAGTGGCAATGTGTTTATTGGCAACGAAGCAGGCAAAAGCAATACAACAGGTGGTAGCAATATATACATAGGAGACAAAGCAGCACAAGGGAACAATGGCTACAACAACATAGTAATAGGTAACAAAGTAGGGCAGAACCTAAATAACGAAAGCAACAAACTAATGATAGGCAGTGGAACCAACACACTCATAGAGGGCGACTTTGAACAAAACTATGTGAAAGTAGAAAACTTAGAAACAAGTAGCATTATTGCTGATACATTAATAGTAAGTGAAGTAGTAAGGGTAGATGGAGTAATATCTTCCAATGTAGAAGTAGATACCCTTTTTGTAGAAAGCATACAAACTGCCAATGATATTGCCACAGAAGGCAAAATAATAGCAGAAGACAATATTGAAACACAAGGACAATTTGTAGGCTACGGCACCATACCCATAGGAGGCATTATAATGTGGAGCGGAGACCCTAATACTATACCTGATGGGTGGGCTTTGTGTGATGGTAGAACAGACACGGATATTAATGGTTCACTCATAACGACCCCCAACTTAAGTGGTAGGTTTATTGTGGCGTATGATGCTGCCAGTGGTGATTATAACAATGTGAATGCAGAAGGAGGCAGCAGTAGCTCTACAGCTACATTTAGATTATCTAAGAATCATATTCCTAAACATCATCATTCTGTAAGAGGCAATGACGCAAGTATACATATAACCTCTTCAGGGAGTCATACACATACTTATGAATCCACTCCATCTAATAGAAAGACAGGAGGTAGCAGGAGCTCTGATAGAGGAGTTCATGAAACCAGAGATGCTACTACTACATCTGAGAATAATGAAGATAGACACACCCACCCGAATAGTTCTTTTAGTGGTAGAGTAAGCAATGGAGGAGAGGACGGGTTAAAATCGCCAGCAGACAAAGTAACTACTGATAATTTTGATATTATACCTCCCTACTACGTATTAGCCTTTATAATGAGAGTTAAATAAACAAACAATAAAAGAGATGAGACCCATTGCTTTACTCTTGGCCTTTCTGCACTTGTGCAGCGTTCTGTACCCGCAGAGCCGAGACCAAAACTACGTGCGCATAAAACGAGCAAAAGTATCAGGGATGAGTGCCTATGAGCTAAGCAATACCACCAACCCAGCAGCAGCCTCAACCACCATTATCTACACCGATGGAGCCGACCGCCCCCTACAAACCAACCACCTGAACGCCTCCATCTACCAAAACGACCACATAGAATTTCATAAATACGACATAGCAGGCAGACAACCCTTTAGCTATATGCCAATGCAACTCAACATCAAAGGCGACTACCTACACAACTGGGAAAACATACTAAACCAAGCCCACACAGACATACCCAGCGCACAAAGCATATTCAACCCACGCGGTCAAGTAATAGAACAAGGTGGCTTTGGACAGAAATACCAAATAGGCACAAACCACACTACCAAAATTGAACGCTACGCCAACACCGACATCTTCCTACACAAAGAATATGACGCATTCACCGAAAAATACGAAGACAAAAAATACCCCCCCGGCTACATAAGCATAGTCAGTACCACCGACCCTCAAGGCATACAACACACCACATACACCTCATACAAAGGTCAACTATTCAAAAGAGAAAGCCAGATAAACAAAGAAACCCTAACCACACTCTACTACTACGACTTTCACTATGGCAACCTTACCGCCATACTCCCCCCACTATCCAAAGGAGATATCAACAATCACCATTACGTCTATCAATTCATCCACGACAAAAAAGGACGCCTTATCCGCAAACACATACCACAAGCAGGTACCATACACCTTAGCTACGACCACTTAGACAGACTGATAGAAGAAGAAGACACAGAAGGCAACACCTCCTACATAGACTACGACCGCTACAGCCGCGTAATAGCCACAGGCATAAAAAAAGACGGAAAAAAGATACCCCTATCAGAAACCCACTACGACGACTACGACTTCCCCTTTGCACAGTCAGCACCACCCTACGAACCCCTTGGCAAGCCCTATCACAACGTAAAGACACAAGTAACAGGCACACGAACCCGCATACTTGGCACCGACCAATGGATAGAAAGCGTAATATACTACGACAAATACAACAGAGTAGTACAATCCTTCTCCTCCAACAACATAGGCGGAATAGACGCAGTATTTACCAACTACCATTTCGATGGCAGAGTAAGACAACTATTTACCTACAAAAACTTCTTAGACTTTGACAAGCAACACTTTGCACGTAAGGATTACCAATACTACCACAACGACATGTTGAAATCCATCCACTACCAAGAGCAGGGAGACAAAAACACCTATGAAATAGCCTATTACCGCTACGATGAAAAAGGCAACAAAAGCTATGAACGACTGTATGAAGGACAAATAAGAACAAACTACCATTACGACTTCCACTACCGCCTTACCCAAATAGAAACTAACAACGACAAAAACGAACAGCTTTTTTACGAAAGGATAGAGTATGACGAGCCTCACGAGTATATGAGCAACACCCCTATGTACAACGGCAACATTACAGCTATGGAGTGGAAGACCAAAAACACACCCCTATCAGGCTATGCCTTCTCTTATGACGATGCTAACCAACTGACAAGAGCTATCTACTACCAAGACACAAAAGAGGAGAACACTTACAACACAGCTTACTCTTACGACAAACACGGGAACATTACTACCCTACACCGCAAGGGACATCTACGTAATGAAGTGTATGGCGACTTGGATGATTTGGAGTATGAATACACGGGCAACCAACTCACCACTCTACACCGTAAAAGCCTGCAAAAGATAACAGTATATCCGGGTGATATGGACAATAGCGGCTTAGTAGAGCCAGCCGACATATTGCCATTGGGCTTGCACTATGGAAGCACAGCCACCCCAAGGGACGAAGATGAGCAAGGCACGGAGTGGAAGCCCTACACAACTATTACCAGTACCCCACAGTTTAGCTATATGGATGCGGATGGTGACGGCATTATAGACCTAAAAGACACCCTTGCCATACAAGAGAACCTACGCAGAACGCACGATGAAAAAGACCAAACACCCGAAGAAGTGCTAGGCACTTATACTTATGATGAGTTGGGTAACTTGGTGGAGGATAGCTACAAGGGACTACGTATTAGCTACAACGACATCAACCTACCTGATACAATGGAGGTAGTAGGCAAAGGAAAGATAGTAAACACCTACATAGCGGATGGCTCACTTTTAAGACGTGAGATATTTAACAAAAACGATAGCCTCTTGCTAAAATACGATTATCAAGGTGCGTATCTGTATATTAATGATACGCTTGTACTTGTGAGTAACCCTTTAGGCTATACCTTGAAGGGTGAGGAAGAGGACACAAAGGCAGTGTTACTCACCGACCACTTGGGGCATACACGAGTAGTTGCTGACAACAAGGGCGAGGTGCTACAAGAAACGGCTTACTACCCTTATGGACAAACGATAGAGAAACTAAGTAGAAATGAACTACCTGATAATGTAAAAAGCCAATACCTCTACACGGGCAAGGAGCATTTGGAGTATTTTAATATTAACTTGCACGATTTTCACGCACGACAGTACGATGCTAATTTGGGAAGGTGGTTTGCAGTAGATCCTGCTTTGCAGATGCACTCACCTTACCAAGCTATGGGCAATAGCCCTATGATGTTTGTAGATCCTGATGGGGAGTGGATATTTTTAGCAGCAGCCGTTGTAGGAGCAATAATAGGAGGATATAGTGGCTACAAGATAGGAGAGGCTAATGATGCTAAAGGTTGGGAAATGTTTGGGTATATAATGGGCGGGGCTG
>JAQGDQ010001050.1:5000-67719 GCA_030141605.1 Tubiluchus corallicola | reverse complement strand
ATATTTTACAATGCGCTCCAAAATAAACACTGCAAGAGAAATGTAACAATGACAAAATGAACCTGACTTCTGCATTATGCCATTATAATGAGACACTATTATTCCAACTTTTCTACCAAATAACTTGGTATAATCACAATTATCGAACTTTGTATGTCCTTATATTGATATGCTTACAGCATTTGTTAGTGAATAAATAGTTAGTAGTGCTGATGTTGTTTTTTTTCTTCCCAGCAAGCAAAGATATTGCAACAAGATGGTTCTATGCCCAAGTTATAAAATCGATTGCACAGCTTCCTGTCATATTTCAACTGTGGTGGATCATTATTTATAGTTTGCAAACTTATTCCTAAAAGCCAGTGCCAGACAGTGATCCTAAAAGCTAAAGCCAGATAGAAGAATATTGATACCTTGGCAGTTCGCCTTCCCCCTCTCCACAAACACACACCCTCACACACATGCAGTTAATAACCTATGTTCTCTGTTTCGAAGCTAACATATGTGCATGCAAACTGAGTTGTAGATTGTATAAATCTTATGCATGCAATTGCACAAAAAAGATTCAAGTTCGATGGTTAAATGTAAGTGACTTTTGTGCAGAAAATTGACCAAGAATTTTAAGGAAGCTGTGCATGTAAAAAAAGAAGACAAGGGACAATTTCTGCATCAATTATTCCCAGGAAAAGTGATGATTCTTGAAAACGGCACACGCAGTTGCTCATACCTCCAAAATGGCCATTTTCGGCCGTTTTTTGCAAAAGTTATACGTCTGAAATCTGGAACTCGGGAACGGGCCATGGGTGGTGCTGGCTATGGATAGATAGCCCGTTAATCGGTGTGTGTCATAGGTGTATTTAGAATTTGCGAGAGGTCAACGGGCGTTTTCCCGGACACAACTCTCCGACACGGATTTTTTTCGAAATTTTGACGAAACAGCGGAAAAAATGTTTTAGCGGCGCCTGGTGGGACTGTCGGAAGGAGATATGTAGCTCTTTAGAAAGCGGAAAAACAGGGCTACACGATGGTGTGGGCTATATTTTAGGACATGTCCACCAAAAGGAGTACTGACGAATTAGTTAGATGTTCTATTTTTGGCAATTTTCGCTTGGAAAACTGCTGATGCAAAGCCATTGTTCTGACGTCATCCATTATGCTCTGTCTATAAACTTGTAGCTTTATAAGCTTGTGCAGCTCCTCTGCCTAGTGTCGAGATACAGTGTGGACATCCGGCAAGCCTACTGCACCTGGTATTCCTAGGAGGTCACCCATCCAAGCACTAACCAGGCATTGATCAGACGAGACCCGGTGTTTTCAACGTGATTTGGCCGTAGTAATGTTACAATAAATGAAGGCAAACTACTACACAATGCTTCTCTTCTAAACTAAGAGAAATGAAACATTTCTCTAACTCTCTGCCAAAAAACCAAAATTTCTAACAAATTTTCATTCTGATGCAATTTTTTAGGTGTTAGTCCATAAGCATGACTTTTTTAAAATAGTGAATGCTAGTATTAAATGCTGCCATTTTGTATTATAAAAAATTTGCCAGCATAACATGGATTTAACATCAGTGTGATAAAACTTAGTTGACATCAGTGATATAACCCTCGTTCAACTATTCTGTTACAAAAATGCTTGATTAAGAATTTTGTTTCAACTCATTTCTGTGTTAAGTGAGAATTAAGAGAAAGAGATAATGTAACTATTATTATTACATTATTGTTTTATCCTGTATTTCACAGTTCTTCTAAATCACATGTCAGCTTGTTTCAAGAATTAAATGTTCTATTGCTTTTCAAAAAAAAATATAATGTCATCTCTGTTACATATAGTCTGCAACTATCGTAGAAATCTTTACCCGACATTGCCAGTCACCATCATAAGCCAATTAGCTATATTGGGCAGGAAAACGAAATTTGCCCTCAAAACAGGTAAACATAGCAGTAACGCAGTAAAAAATTAGACATTGCTATGCCAGGGTCTTGTTAACACCACTTTCCTTTAATATAGAAGGTGCATTCTTTGTAAAACATAACAAAATGCTGGGTGTAAAGACTGGATAGGGATAGTAACACAAAAACAGCTGGAGTCCTAGAAATAAGCTGCCAAGTCCATCTTAAGAGAACATTTTGTTTGAGAAGTGAGATATCTTTAGTTAGCACAAGGTTCTAAGTACGAAAACATAAATTTTTTAAAGGCGCTCACTGTTAAATTAGTGTATTTTGCCATTAATTTTCTTTTGCAAATCTGCAGCAGTAAAAAACGTTTTCATAATCCATGATAAGCACTCTGAAATTCTGATTTTCACTCGTGTTTTTTTTTAATAATGTGTCCTTAATAGAGATATAGAATTTGCCCATATACTCTTATAATTGAAGATTTGTGCAATAAAATTGAATTGAAATAAATCCGCTCACAGATGGCACTGCCGACGCTGAACTTATCGCTTCAGTAACTAGTGTTGTATCGTGTGTTATTGTTATTGAAAAGGCAACGTTTACACATGTTTCCACCTGGTAAGAAGTGTTTCTTCGTCTAGTAAATTTTCAAATATTATTCATAAATAGATTTATTATTGTTACTTTAAGCCACTTCATTGCAAGGAAGTGAAATGGATCCAGTAAAATTTGGACGGGTGGTCAATGGTCACTCTATCTTCAAACCCTGTAATCGATGCATACTATATGACTTTCGTTGTTAAAAAACTTCTCGGAAGTGTAATTTGAGCTACTCTAATGTATTATATTATGATATTTACCATTTTAGGTGCCGTGTTGTATCCGCCCAGATTGTGAAAGAGGTGCTTTCTTTAGCGTAACAACCCGGGAATGCGCTTCAATGAAAAAGACTTGTGCGATATTGCAGCATTTTCCAAAGCAGACAAAGAAGGACGTTTATATTACAAGCGTCTAGGTGCAAAAGGTAAGCCAACTGTGTTGATGTGTGATACCTTTTGTAAACCAGCAAGTGCAAGTCATATTAATCATATAATGGGCGTCTTACATTTGTCACGTAAAATGTAAATATTGTGTGAAAAAAACAGGGCAGTGAATAGAGCGAATAGAACTGCGACAGATGATGATGATGACAAATCATATACTATATACATATACATGCAAGGCCTCTATTTGCAGGCTGATTGTTCTGCACTGTATCATGATATAAGAGTATATATATACAACACGATCAATTATAGTTACGTTCTTAATACATGTACCAAAAACGGCATATTTTTAAAAAAAAGAAGAAACCTTAAATAAAGCTCTAGTTAATTTTATGAGAGACGGTTTTATCTTACCAGTTTGTACAGAGATGTAAAAGGGTTAAATGCATAATACAATATAAATTTTTTATATATTTTTATATTTATATACATATGTGTATAACTCTGGCAAAATTTATCCTGGTTCTGTCCTGAATTTTAGGAAAAGTCCTTGTTCTTTTGTAAGTAATGTGTGCATGTGGAAAAGTTTGTCATTTTTAATACTTTCCTAATATTGTAATCTGAACAATTCCAGTGAATGAATTCTGTTATTATGGATCTTAGTTATTATAATTAATTGCTAAAATGTTATAAGCAAGTTTGTGGTACTGGGACACTGATGGAGATTTGAAGAAAAGTTTTTTCCAAAAAAAATTATGCCTAGCCTACATTGTAGCATGACCTCTGGCCTAAGAAATAATTTTTGCAAATTTGCACTAAGATAAATTTCGGGTTCTTTAAATTATTGTTTATTTTAATTTGATTCTAATTCCTTGCAATGTTCTGGGATCCACTTGACCGTTCTAAATAAAACATTGGTTGATTTTTCCACTGCCTGTTCTCTCACTGCCAATCTTTCTTACTGTGCATTGCCTGCAAAACTTTTGAGAGGGAGAGAGAGGGGGGAAGAAAAAGAGAGAGGGAGGAAGGGAGAGAGAGTGAGAGTGCAAGAGAGAGCAAGGGGAAGGGAGAGAGAGAGAGAGAGAGGAAAGAAAACAGAGAGAGAGAGAGAGAGAGAGGAAGGAAAACAGAGAGAAATAGAGAGAGAGAGCTCTAGGGGGAGGAAGAGAGAGAGAGTGGAGAAAGACAGAGAGAGAGGGGGGAGGAAGGGAGAGAGAGTGAGAGTGCAAGAGAGAGCAAGGGGAAGGAAGGGAGAGAGAGAGAGGAAGGAAAACAGAGAGAAACAGAGAGAGAGAGCTTTAGGGAGGAGGAAGAGAGAGAGGGGGGAAGGGAGAGAGAGGTAGAGGAAGGAAAACAGAGAGAGAGAGCTTTAGGGGGGAGCAAGAGAGAGAGGGAGGAAGGGAGAGAGAGTGAGAGTGCAAGAGAGAGCAAGGGGAAGGGAGAGAGAGAAAGAGAGAGGAAAGAAAACAGAGAGAGAGCAAGGAAAACAGAGAGAGAGAAAGAGAGAGAGGAAGGAAAACAGAGAGAAATAGAGAGAGAGAGCTCTAGGGGGAGGAAGAGGGAGAGAGGGAGAAAGAGAGAGAGAGTGGAGAAAGACAGAGAGAGGGGGAGGAAGGGAGAGAGAGGGAGAGGAAGAGAGAGAGGAAGGAAGAGAGAGAAAGAGAGGGAGGGGTAGGAGAGAGAGAGAGAGGGGGAAGAGAGAGAGAAAGAGAGAGAGAGAGGGGAGGAAGAGAGGGGTGCTTAACTTGCCTAAATCCAATCTTTCTCACTTTTGTTTTATTCTCAAGGCTACAAAGAAAAGTGGTTTAAACTCAGAGGAAATCTACTGTTCTATTTTCGAACTAATGAATTTGGTGCCATTGCAGATACAGAGGTAGGTTGAAGTTTAACTCAGTCGTACTTTGTAAGTTTATTAAGAAAAATTAGTGCTTCACATTCTAGAAGCATCATTAAATCTAATATTAAACCTGCTGTAAAGATGCTGTTTTTTTAAGTATAACAATTATGTTTTGCATTTCGTTGCATTGGCGGCATTAATTATTTCTGTTAAGCAAGGTAGTTAGTTAGATATTTTATTATTAGAATTTTTCAAACCCATTGTAATACCCTTTAAACATTTCTAAACACCGTATTTGTGAATTTATTGAGGATACGTTAACAATTAATGGAATATAGTGCAGCTTGTATATTGTAGTTTGTTCAAGGTTGCAGTTTCTAGAAATATCGCAGCTTATAGGATATGTTACAATAATAGAACATACTGCAGCTGCTGTGATGCATTGCAGTTAACAGAATATTGCGGCATATAATGCACTTTAGAATACAATACAATGCAGTGCTGAATGTCAACTTTAAATATTATGCTGAATATGTAAGCACTTTTATATTTTATATTAAAAAATCCGAGAAAAACTGTACTGTATTCGCTGATGATGCTGAAGCTTTAAATTGCAAATAGCAATTAACGTTCAACTTGAAACATAATTCTCCAAACCTCCGGAGAGAAATTTTGTGAATTATACGCACTATTCAATTAATTGCGGACGTTAATGGAAAGAATATTTCGAGACATTTACTACAGGAGTTATAAAAGCTTTTCTAAGTGTCCGTGAAACCGTGATCTGTGTGTTTTTCACCGTTAACTAACTATGAAGCAAACAGTACTAACCTCGTGTGCTCTGGTTACGTACATGTATAAAGAAAGAACTAAAGACAAAGGACTGATTATATTGAAAGTTATCGATAATATCGGATGGAAATAGGGGGTGCTGCAGTTCCACAGTACCCGAGCCACCACTGTCTGAATGCATTATTAAAGGAGATGTATATTTTTAGCCGTCCGGTGTTATTGTGTTGGAAAGATGCTTTGCTAAACAGGAACCTGCCACGAATGACACTTATCAATTTTCTATAGGTATGAAGTTACAAACTATTATACTCATTGTGTATAAACAGTTCTAAATCGAGTAGTTGTTTTCTTTCTAAATTACAGTCTTAAAATATGCCGTGAGGATAGTATTCAGACTAAATGTAGCAATTCTTAACTAACTATAAAACTGTTTGTTTCGGAGGCTAAATATCGTAGTTTTTTTATTGTTGAACGGAAACTCTGTCTTTTCCTGAGCATGGTTTAAGCTTTAGTTGATGTGTAGTTACACAAATAAGCTACAACATTGTTGTGGCTGTAGTACTGAAACTGTGGTTTAAATTTTCCGAAAAGCGACGGCTAAAATACGTGGCACTTGATTTGATTTTGATTAAATTTAACTCTTTATTTCGAACTACGTTCATAGAATACATACCATGCAAGACATACAATCATTATAGACTCTCTATCCCAAAATATGCAAGTTAATACATGTGTAAATAAAATAACAGTGCAAAATATATACATGCACAATGCCATACTTCCAGCCTGAATCGTCACTCATAATTTCTACATAATACTTTCCTCCCTTGGTCTCTTATGTCTGAAGTGTAAAATGTGTCTCTGCGATTCAGTGCTTTTATAAGACAATTTGAGCTTTGCATTACTCTACTGTATAAACTGTATGCAGTTTTCCTATGTATTACATCAAAGCATAAAACATCGTGGTCTACTGAAATGGTCCTGGAACTATAGTCATATGCATATGGATAATTGAAAAATTTGCATATAGAAATATTGTGAGCTACTTTAAGCTTGCTGAGACTGTAGTCATAAAAATGCCGCCAGGTGGCCATACCGTAGAAGGAATTGCAATAAGAGTTGAACAGATGAGTTTTAACATTAAGTGAACAATAACGAAAGTTTCCAAGAATAGCGTAAAAAAGACTCCGTTGCCTGATAAGATCCAGGTCACCATGTTTACGGAGTGACGATTGTGGTGATTCCTAGAAGCTGGCTCTTTCATGTACTAAATATCCAGATCATTCTTATAGTGATTGGAAATAATATGGTCAAGATATTTTTCTGTTTCTCACGGCTTGACTGTCGTACCGGCTACGTCAGTTGAACCGACACATGGTGGACATGCTTGAGTAATGTACATGCTTGAGTAAGCGTGTCAATAGAGGACACACGAGAATTCATTTTGCTCAGCTTGTTTATGCAGATTTTTTTCCATGCAGCATTTGACGGCGAGGAAGATAAGAAACATTATTTTTCATGCAATTCAGAACAGCAGTGTTGTAACTGGGTAGAAGTTCTTCGTGCTAGCAGGTATAAAATACTTCTGTAAGCCTTGAATCTATTTTTATTTATTTGATAATTTTGCATGTATTATTTGTTTGTATCTTAATTGTATAAACTAATCTAAAAAGATTTGTACGCTGCTATTATTACTACAGTAGGCGCCATTTATTACATAGAATCAGTTGCCTACTTGAGTCAAAGACGTTTAGTACTGGCCGCTTCTATACAAACGTACATAAAAACTGTCGGCAATTGACTCAAATAACTCCGTATAATTGACTCAATATTTTTGCTTCAGGTACTTAAAATAAGATAATATAAACTGATTTTATCTATTCTGCATCTGCATTCGGATGCGATGTAAACACCACTCAACACTTGCTGAAACTTGTGAACATTCACTATGTTGTCATTCTAAATTTCATCTGGAGTTTTTTTTTAGTTTGGAGCAGCTACGTGGTGATCTGATGATGTTGCGGAAACGGATTCAGGTGCTTTCCGGGAACGATCCGCTTTCCAGTCTCTTGCCTCCTTTACCTCCAGTCAAGGTGTGAACAGATTACCTTGCGGTATGAAAAAAATGTGTAAAAATATTTTTCCTTGCCAAAAAATGCATTTTTTGTTGCCAAAATGTTACTTTTTATGTGTGTATATTGGCTACATGTGATATGATACCCGTGTGTGCTCCGTACATGTAGTAAATTTTCTTACAAGATTTGTGTAGTTCAGGGCTTGTTGTGGAAAGATTAATGCACAATATTTGTAAAAAATATTTATTACATCCAGTTGTCATGAAATGTGTTTAGGATAATGAATCACTGCTGGTGTTCTATTGCATTAAGGTGCGTTCACACTAGAGTTTTCTCGCCAAATAACTCGCAAGCCTGCTCAGACTAGAGAGCAAAGCTTGCTGCAAGTTACTCTCTGACACTCAATTCTCTGTTTGCTGTGATGAGTGTTGAGAGTAACTCGGCGAGGTGTTCACACTAGACAGTAAACTTGAGCCGACACTCAGGTCTCCGTTTGTTGCGATAAGTGTTAAGAGTAACTTGACGAGGCGTTCACACTAGACAGTAAACTTGAGCCGACACTCAATTCACTGTTTGCTGCAATAAGTGTTGAGAGTAACTCGACAAGGCGTTCACACTAGACAGTAAACTTGAGCCGACACTCAGTTCTCTGTTTGCTGCAATAAGTGTTGAGAGTAACTCGACGAGGGGTTCACACTAGACAGTTAACATGAGCCGACACTCAAGTCTCTGTTTGCTGCGATGAGTGTTGAGAGTAACTCGACGAGGCGTTCACACTAGACAGTAAACTTGAGCCGACACTCAGTTCACTGTTTGCTGCAATAAGTGTTAAGAGTAACTCGACGAGGCGTTCACACTAGACAGTTAACATGAGCCGACACTCAACTCTCTGTTTGCTGCGATAAATTTTGAGAGTAACTCGACGAGGGGTTCACACTAGACAGTAAACTTGAGCCGACACTCAATTCACTGTTTGCTGCAATAAGTGTTAAGAGTAACTCGACGAGGCGTTCACACTAGACAGTAAACATGAGCCGACACTCAACTCTCTGTTTGCTGCGATAAATTTTGAGAGTAACTCGACGAGGCGTTCACACTAGACAGTAAACTTGAGCCGACACTCAGTTCTCTGTTTGCTGCAATAAGTGTTGAGAGTAACTCGACGAGGCGTTCACACTGGACAGTAAACATGAGCCGACACTCAGTTCACTGTTTGCTGCAATAAGTGTTAAGAGTAACTCGGCGAGGCGTTCACACTAGACAGTTAACATGAGCCGACCACTCAGTTCTCTGTTTACTGAAATAAGTGTTGAGAGTAACTCGACGAGGCGTTCACACTAGACAGTTAATCAAATCAGAACAACTGTCGGAGGTCGTTTCCCGCTTGCGAGTTTGGCATCAAAGAGAAAACTCGCTAGTCTGAAGGCGTCGTTACTTTCACAAGTATCTGTGCTCTTCAAGTTACTTCAATAGCAGCGATTACTTTTAGCCTGTTTAGCAACAAGTTTTAAAATACATTTTTAACAATGCTTATTTTTTAAAGCATTCGCATGTTGTTTATAATGCATTTTAATGACTCTATTGTGCTTGAAATGTTATTTATTACTATTTTATATGTTATAGAGAATATTGTTCATATTGATAGAAAATAAATAATTGATATAAATAGGTTTGCAAGATGTTTCAATGTCGCTAAAATTTGAGTGGATGTTAAAATTTTTGATACAAGTTTTATACAGATTGTGATCTTCTTAATTTACAATTTCGGTGTGGATGGGGGTATTTACTCTGCTTGGGTAGAGCTATTTCTCTTAAAAAAGAGAAAATAACATTTCAAGAAATCTAAATGATACAAGGAACAAATAGAACAGGGTATCGGTCACTGCTTTTTACTAGTAAATATTCTTAAAGGAGGACCATCAAGTCATAAGAATACTACAGAGTAGCGATGGGCGATTTTCAAATGTTCTAATTCGATTTCAATCTTGTTCTTGTGATTCGATATCACGATTAATCTTTTGCTGCAATTTTTTAGTGTTTTAACCGTATTTTTCAGACATTGCAGCACTGAAATATAGTCTATAAACGCCTTCAAGGCTTGCGTCACTGTCTGCCATTTCGTATTCGCAAATATTGTTATAGACACACACAATCATTAACTACTCTATTGTTATGTCAACTGCACACGTCAAGTGAAAGGGAATAAGAAGCCTCAGTTTGCAACATTGTGCTTTGCAATTGTGCACATTGTGTAAGGTGAGAAAGATGAAGAAAAAATGCGAGAAACCAATTTATTTGCGCTAAAACACTGCCTTTTAATAACATGTATATTTTGCTCTTGATTAATCTCGATTAACTGAATTACTGTTCAATCACCGATAATATAGATTCATACATGGTTGTAATCTCGATTAATCTATTAATCGCCCATCACTACCACCAAGAAAATGCAAGGTTTGTCCTACCAGTTGCCGGACTATGAGGCACCTGTGGCTTCTGCGTTACAATTTTTTGTCCAATTTTCAATGATTACAATACAAGGCTTACTGTAATCTTGCCAGGTGTCACGTCTCAAAAGCCGAGTTTTGCAACATTTAATGAGCAAATTATTTCAGATTTCTACACTTCACGCAGATTTTTTCATTTCTGACATTTATTTTCAAGTTCAAGTTTAATAAAATATTTTACCCCAAACAACGGCAAAAATTTCATAATTACATTTTATTAACTTTACTATATACAGTACAGAAGATGATATAACACTTAACACACGTAACAACCCGACTAGCGCATCAGCTAGTCTTTTGCTAAATCACTCGCACACACGCAAAGCTTTGCACGTACCCAACTAGCACATCAGCTAGTCTTTTGCTAAATCACTCGCACACACGCAAAGCTTTGCATGTACCCAAATAGCACATCAGCTAGTCTTTTGCTAAATCACTCGCACACACGCAAAGCTTTGCACGTACCCAACTAGCACATCAGCTAGTCTTTTGCTAAATCACTGGCAGACACACACAAAGCTTTGCACGTACCCGACTAGCACATCAGCTAGTTTTTTGCTAAATCACTGGCAGACACAAAGCTTTGCACGTACCCGACTAGCACATCAGCTAGTCTTTTGCTAAATCACTCGCACACAAACAAAGCTTTGCACGTACCCGACTAGCACATCAGCTAGTTTTCTGCTAAATCACTGGCAGACACACACAAAGCTTTGCACGTACTCGACTAGCACATCAGCTAGTCTTTTGCTAAATCACTGGCAGACAAAGCTTTGCACGTACCCGACTAGCACATCAGCTAGTCTTTTGCTAAATCACTTGTAGACGCACAAAGCTTTGCACGTACCCGACTAGCGCATCAGCTAGTCTTTTGCTAAATCACTTGTAGACGCACAAAGCTTTGCACGTACCCGACTAGCGCATCAGCTAGTCTTTTGCTAAATCACTTGTAGACACACAAAGCTTTGCACGTACCCAACTAGCACATCAGCTAGTCTTTTGCTAAATCACTCGCAGACACACAATACACAAAAAGCTTTGCATGTACAGAATTTTAAATAAATTCACTGCAGCTAAAATTGTGTGTATAACACACTAACTGCAGTGAACTCCCTCACATTTATAACACACTAACTGCAGTGAACTAAATTTGTTATTAACATCCATAAAGATTCTTTACCAAGTTCAGTACAAAAGCATCCATTAACGTGATCGTCTCTATTATCAAAAACAGCTTCATATTTCAGAAGCTCGTTTGTGAAACTGCGTAGTGAAAAACATAATAAATGTATTACATTGGTAGTTTGAGATATAAACTTACATGCTTTCTTCTTCATGTGATACTTCCTGGCTTCTGGTAATTTACAAGCAAGTTGTTTAAAGGTCAAATTTAACGTAAAAACAACTTTTCCTTAATTAAAAGTTAAACGAAACTTAAAAGTTGACACTAATTTTATTGAATTTCATGGCTTCCTTCCCGATGAAATTGGGCATCAAAATTGCAAATCAAAAACTTCGGAAAATTGCAAGTAAAACAAATATACTAGCAACAGCTTCCTTAGATACCGCCTCGTTTCGTGAATTCGTAAACAATGCTACACGGTGAAATGTGGACAAGTGATAAACGGACTGTAAACACTGTCGTAACTAAGGACTAAGTTATTCCTGGTGTCACCTAGCGAGTAAAACTGGCAAAATCAAGTTCCAGACTTTCTTCGGAAACAAACTTTCATGTCAGATTTTGTTTTACATAAACCGTCAAGAAAAGTATCAGAAAATCTTACAGCATTTCTTTTCTGTTTTTTGTGTAAAATTGGAACTTCACAAAACACTCCCTTCCCTTTAAATGTTATTATATCAAATAAGCGAGTGCCTTACATAAACCCATATCAAACAATATTTATAGTATCATGTATACTAAACATTCTTTTCGTAGAATGCACATAATTATGAACACTTGCTATTTGTACATATATTTACACCGATGCTCGACTTGGCTGTTAAATTTGTACTAGAAAACACGACAAGTACTACATCTTTTCACACACACCACACGATATCCATCCGAATGTTACACACACGTAACCATATCATTGCAATTATTTTCAATTTTCATTTAAATTCTTAGGATTTCGTTCGAACTTTTTTACAATTTGTACTCTATGAATCTGCAGATAATTAAAGGCAAGGCTTTTTACTGGCTAGACCACAAAAACACGATGAAATTACCAATGGGGTTCATGCCTAGAAGTTACGTTCGAACCACGACTTATTTTAACCGTTTAACAAATGACTGGCATTTTGCATTCAAATAAACTAGCTATAAAGTTTTGTATATTCTTTATAACAAGAACACTTCCATTTCATAAACAACCCACTATATAATAAATTTTATTAAACTTTTATTAGAAAAATCCAAAGTTTCCACTGCACATTAGCAGATATCGCCAGGAGCTCTATAAAGAATGATTAAAGCAAAACTGGACTCAATCTTAAACTGTAGGTCAAAACAATCTGCTCTTTAAAATACTGAAAGGAAACATATTATTTTTTCAAAAAATGACTTACGCGAAACAATTATTACCACACAAACACAATTTCACATTCGCGCCACTAGTTGTTCACTGTTACATACATTTCGCCATTCGCTAGTTAGACGGACACTAGCGCCTACATTTCGGAAACACGTTACGCAAAAAGACAGGTGCTGTACCTCTCATTTCAGATGTGTTAGTTAATGACGAACTACACACGTTTGATAGCTCATGCATCAGCACAGTGGTAAATTTGAAATTTTTATTTTTATCTTGAAACTTGCCTAGTTTTAGTACAACACACTGAATATCTTACAGTAGCGCTGTACTTCAATTTTCACTTTCGCAAACACGTGCAACACATTCGTGGAATATTTTTGCTGTTGAAAATTACGTTAGTTTGTGATGTCATCAATAGTTGGGCTCGCTCGCTGTTAATTAAGTTTTTAATCTATTATTTAATTATCAGAAACCTTTTGCGGTATTAATTGTGTTGAAATGTATACTTCTTACTGTACTTGAAAATGGGATAGTATGTGAAAAATCATCCTGTTTTCCTTTAATGTATTTATATATTTCCTGACAATGTCTTCTAGTATGCAGTAGAAACGATGGATTTTTCCAATATTTTTGGTTGTTGATGAAACAAGCTATAAGCATTACCAAGACTGAAGAAAATGGTACTGCCAGGTAAATAATAACAACGGGAACAGCGACATACCAATGTGTCATCACAGTACAACCGAAAATTCAGTAAACTATGTACAACTCGAACTGTTCAGGACCGGAAATTTTGTTCAAGTTATGCGACCAAGTTATTCGTAAAAAACAACATCGAGTCGCTTGTCAACGTGACAATACCCTGCAGCCTGGGAAAATGACAAACTCAACCTTTAATCGAATATCAAACTAGTTTTTTTTAAATAATCCAAAACAAAATAATTGGTCCACCTTTATTGCAGTCTGAGTAGCATGGTTTTTTAGAATTCGGCAATAATATGTGTTGCGATGTACATTAAACCACGTTCGTCAAGCCAACTGCAACATTCTGTTGAGGTAATACAAGAAATCTTCGCATTTTAGCTGAAAGAAGCAGTTAAAATTCGAAACGTAGGGCACACTTTCGTGTAGGATTCCTCGCTTCAGAGATTGTTAGACATAGGCGAGGTAATTTCAAGTAGATTCTTATAAATTGTACCAAGAATTCGGTTCGAGTTACGCGATAATTCGAGCTGCAGATTTCAAATACGCGACGTTTGGTAAAGAGGAAAATGGAAGGGAAAATCCGTTCCAGGGGATTTGTTCGAAATACGCAAGAATTTGAGTTATAACAGTTCGAGTTGTATGTAGTTCACTGTACATTCATTCCTTAAACCTAAAACTTTATACGAAAATTAGAAACAATATAGGTTGCGACCACAACTGTGTTCAGGAAGTGGCACAAAATCAACTCTGATCATTCAAGTACAATCAAAGTGACTAAAATCACAGCTATGTCATGGTGATTGAACCCAACTCAACTAACTCAAATTACGAACGGTCAATAAGAACGTCTGTCGGGTCAAAATCGATTTCCTGGACTGTCTTGTACAACAGTTGCAAAAACTGTTGTGTCGTCAACCAACTGTAAACTTATAATCGTTAACTTCAAATGGAAAGAGTTGAAAAAAAATTGCTGGCATTTTTTAAAGTTTGATCTAGGAATTGAAGTAACTAATATAATGCGATGAATGATACATGTATATCATCAGTAAAGCTGGTTTCAGTAATTCTTGGACCAAACCGAAACCTTTAACATTCAAAAACAAACAGGTGCAGCAGCTCAACAACAAATTCTAACGACAAAAACATATCACATCTCATCGAAAAAATACCAAAACAACCAACGCACACCTATAACAACATAGATATTCATGAATGGGATTAAATTTCATGTGGCAGAAGCAACAGAAAATTGAAATTTGAGGCTGCATGGCGACACTCCGGGGTTGACTGAGCATTCGATTACTGATGTGCTGCAATTTGTAAGAACAGCAGCAAGGTGACAAAAAACTGCCACTGTCATACAGCAGAAGCTTAAAGCAAACAGAAACGACTGAATACGGCATAAATCGCACATCTTTATCTGTCATTCTGAAATCTGAAGGCCACTAGTTATGTACAAAAATTAAAAAGTGCAGAGAGGGTACAGTAATTAAAGTATAAATGAAACTGAAGAATGAAGTGTCACTCACGTGCAATCATCTCTTAGCAACTTGTACTTTCAAACTCTATTTAAACTCATATCTCGGTCTGCCGGACCTCGCGTTGAAAAATTCGCACAAAATCTGAACCGTTAAAAAAGTCCCGCATACTACGGACACAGTGCGTTGTTTCGCGAACTGACCGCTAGTTGGCAGGCCGTCGCATTGTTTACATACAAGCAGCGTGTGATGACACACGTACGACTTGTACGTCAGAGTCAATTATGCAGCCAATTGAGTGAATTGCCAACAGTATTTATATACAATTGCATAGAAGTGGCCCGTATTAGACGTTTTTGAGACAATTAGGCGATTGATTCTACATTACCATGAGTCCCTACTGCATTAGCTTAGTATCAGAAAATACGAACAATCAGCAAATTCGAACCGACGCCTCCCCGCTTTTGTCTGGCACACTGAGATATGAGTGTATTTCACAGTTTGAATGAGCTAAGAATGTGAGTTTTTACAGTTAACAGGTAACAGGTTAACTTGACAGGTAACACAGTTAAATGGCTAGCACATTTGAGCAAAGAGAGGCGCGTAGTGTTCCTTCACAAAACTACAGAAGCACTCTTGGTGTTGCTGTGATAATAAACTGCACTGCCAGTGTGATCAAGCCAAATAGCTGTACTTGTCCTTCTGTCCTTCCACTCGCTCCAAGTACTCCTTCTCTATGAGAATGTCTATACATTTCTGATAAACGAAAGAAAAAAATCACTTGCAGATCACATAATTTTACAGGAATCGGTGCCGAATACATGGTAGGATTCAATGTGCACGTAATGCATAATACGTGATCTGTAATCCGTAATACGTAATGCGTATTGATGTTTCCATGTGTCAGTCAACATTAACAAAACTCACGGTGCTCTTACCATCATTTCTGGTTGCTGTTCATTAAAATTGAAAGTAATAGTTTTTGACAGCCATAACTTTATCAAAATTTTAGTGTGACTGTGATCAAAAAAAACTCACAGCGATGTCATTAGTTTATCAATTCGACAGAAAAATTCAAAAGTAATCACAGGTTTTACGTGTATAGCATTTTGAAGTGGGTAGAACAAGCGGCTTCATATCACCAATTAGCAAAGGAGCTGCAATTAGATGCAGAATGACATAATTACATGTTTTTCCACCTCCTAATCACAGGTAACACAGTTACACATACCCTAATCACAGGTAACACAGTTACACATACCCTATTCACAGGCAACACAGTTACACCTACCTTAATCACAGGTAACACAGTTACACCTACCTTAACCACAGGTAACACCATTACACATACCCTAATCACAGGTAACACAGTTACACATACCCTAATCACAGGTAACACAGTTACACATACCCTATTCACAGGTAACACCATTACACATATCCTAATCACAGGTAACACAGTTACACCTACCTTAACCACAGGTAACACCATTACACATACCCTAATCACAGGTAACACAGTTACACCTACCTTAACCACAGGTAACACCATTACACATACCCTAATCACAGGTAACACAGTTACACCTACTTTAATCACAGGTAACACAGTTACACCTACCTTAATCACACGTAACACAGTTATACATATCCTAATCACAGGTAACACAGTTACAACTACCTTAATCACAGGTAACACAGTTACACCTACGTTAATCACAGGTAACACAGCTACACATACCATAATCACAGGTAACACAGTTACACCTACCTTAATCACAGGTAACACAGTTACACCTACCTTAATCACAGGTAACACCATTAAACATACCCTAATCACAGGTAACACAGTTACACCTACCTTAATCACAGGTAACACAGTTACACCTACCTTAATCACAGGTAACACAGTTACACATACCCTAATCACAAGTAACACAGTTACACATACCTAATCACAGGTAACACAGTTACACCTACCTTAATCACAGGTAACACAGTTACACCTACCTTAATCACAGGTAACACAGTTACACCTACCTTAATCACAGGTAACACAGTTACACCTACCTTTATCACAGGTAACACCATTAAACATACCCTAATCACAGGTAACACAGTTACACCTACCTTAATCACAGGTAACACAGTTACACCTACCTTAATCACAGGTAACACACTTACACCTACCTTAATCACAGGTAACACAGTTACACCTACCTTAATCACAGGTAACACCATTAAACATACCCTAATCACAGGTAACACAGTTACACCTACCTTAATCACAGGTAACACAGTTACACCTACCTTAATCACAGGTAACACAGTTACACATACCCTAATCACAGGTAACACAGTTACACCTACCCTTATCACAGGTAACACAGTTACACCTACCTTAATCACAGGTAACACAGTTACACATACCCTAATCACAGTAACACAGTTACACATACCCTAATCACAGGTAACACAGTTACACCTACCTTAATCACAGGTAACACAGTTACACCTACCCTAATCACAGGTAACACAGTTACACCTACCCTAATCACAGGTAACACAGTTACACATACCCTAATCACAGGTAACACAGTTACATACGTTAATCACAGGTAACACAGTTACACCTACCTTAATCACAGGTAACACAGTTACACCTACCTTAATCACAGGTAACACAGTTACACATACCCTAATCACAGGTAACACAGTTACACCTACCTTAATCACAGGTAACACAGTTACACCTACCCTAATCACAGGTAACACAGTTACACATACCCTAATCACAGGTAACACAGTTACACCTACCTTAATCACAGGTAACACACATACCCTAATCACAGGTAACACACCTACCTTAATCACAGGTAACACAGTTACACCTACGCTAATCACAGGTAACACACCTACCTTAATCACAGGTAACACAGTTACACCTACCCTAATCACAGGTAACACACCTACCCTAATCACAGGTAACACAGTTACACCTACCTTAATCACAGGTAACACAGTTACACCTACCTTAATCACAGGTAACACAGTTACACCTACCTTAATCACAGGTAACACAGTTACACCTACCTTAATCACAGGTAACACAGTTACACATACCCTAATCACAGGTAACACAGTTACACCTACCTTAATCACAGGTAACACAGTTACACCTACCTTAATCACAGGTAACACAGTTACGCATACCCTAATCACAGGTAACACAGTTACACATACCCTAATCACAGGTAACAGTTACACCTACCCTAATCACAGGTAACACAATTACACATACCCTAATCACAGGTAACACAGTTACACCTACCCTAATCACAGGTAACACAGTTACACCTACCCAAATCACAGGTAACACAGTTACACCTACCTTAATCACAGGTAACACACCTACCTTAATCACAGGTAACACAGTTACACATACCTTAATCACAGGTAACACACCTACCCTAATCACAGGTAACACACTTACACCTACCCTAATCACAGGTAACACACCTACCTTAATCACAGGTACACGTGGTTTAAACCTAGACGATAACTGTGTCAACACTTCGGTAAGCAGCTGCTGATGCTTCAACATCTTCCTCATCTTCATGATCCGTACAATAGCAGCCTGAAACATTTAATAAAATTTACAAATTTCGTCAGACTGTATCGTTAATTATATTACTAATTACTTAACGACAATGTATGTTAGATTACGTATTAGTTAATGGCAATGTAAGTCAGAATGTTAATAAACCATTGCGATTCATTTCACACGAATTATAATCCTTACGGATAACGAGGTCAAAAAATGAGAAGCTAACCAGGAATCATTTAGTTATGTCTGTACTTATACAGTAGTGGGTCTTATAAGATCTATTTTGAGTGGTGCGGTCATGATGGAATTAACGGGGGAAGTTTATTTCATGACGAAACTGTGCAAAGTTTCTGACTTTTACGATAGGAAAAAGTGGAGAACACAGTTCTTATAATACTTTACAGTTTATATTCATTTGTAAGACCACTCACCACCATTCAGTAAAAACATTTTACCTGTATAAGTAACTTTCTGTCTTCCTCTATATGTTTATGCGTTGCTTCTTGTTCTACTTTAAGCTCGGACTTCATAGGAACATTAATATTTACTCGTAACTTTTTGCTGGAAAATAATTAAAAGTAAATGGTGAAGAAAGACAAAGAAAAAGAAATGCTAATATTAAATAGTGAACTTAAGAGGTGTACTGAAAAGTCACATCATTTTACTTCTTCATTGTATTATGTAGAGCCCAGAGCCGCACAGTTTCAGCTCAGCACTTCTTCCTTCATTGTATTATGTAGAGCCCAGAGCCGCACAGTTTCAGCTGAGCTACAGCCGGTTTATTTCTACAGTCGACCTAGCCGATAAGAAACTTAGGTTTAGTCGCTGCTTAGTGATGGGAGTTGAGCTAGCTGACATTTTTGCCGACTGCGAAGATTTTCGCTCTTCCGATAATCACGTGTGACGCTGCAAATCACTGGTCGGAATATGGCAAAACGCATTGCGGATTCGTGGTCAGATTGTGCACGTGCTGGCTGAGATACTAAACTTCAGAATTTTTGAACGAGAAAGTTGCTCAATTCAAAATTAAAAATGCAAACAAGCAACATTTGTTACACGTTGGGATCATTTTGGTGTCTTGGAATTGATTTGTTGGTAATCAAGATAAGCCTCGCCAAGAGTTGGATTTAAATTATTTTCAAAAATTTGTCTCATCATTTAACTGTTAACTAACAATTTATCATTTAATTAGTTAACAAAAATTTGTAGCTTTAACTGACTTAGCTGATTTTTCTTTAAGCCAACTCAGCTGAAAAGTCAGTTAACCTCAACTGAGCTAGCTGATTTACTGTAGTAACAACTAACTCAGCTTCACCCTCTATGTATATGAGTTTTTACAATTTTGATCATTCAGAAATAACTTCAGACCAGACGGTTTAGTCTAGTGGTAATGCGTCTGCTTTCCGTCTGGGAGGTCGTGAGTTCGAACCAGCGGCCGGGTCATACCAAAGACTTTAAAATGGTACCTGCTGTTGCCCTGCCTGGCGAGTGGTATTTAGGGTAAAAGTAGGGTAATAATAGTCTCTGTTACGCAGTTGTAGGTTGTTATTTACAGTCGGCGATAATAGCTCTTTGAGCTAATGTTAATTGTTGACCCAAAAGCCGACTTTAAATAAAGATTATTATTATTATGATGATGATGATGATGATGTTGATTAACTTGTGTTATTTGAAATGATTTGTTCACAGTTAACAGACTTGAAGAGGAACAAAGGGCAATTTTAAAGTATGTCCCAAAAAACTTTCCACTCACAGTTATATTACCTGGCATTACGCATATCTGTTTGAAAGACTTATGTTATTAGAAAAATGATAATCGAATTTTTAGTAATTTAAAATGTTTGTGCCAACTGGTAAAATGTCACTGACTCACCTTCCCTGTGTGCACCACTGGCTCACCAAAAAATATATTCACATTATCGACAAGATACAGTAAAATATGTTTTTTCTTAGCTAGTAAAGAGTGCACTACGAATCTCTGATCGTTTTTTCAAATTTTACACAGTGCTGTACCTCTCAGTTAAGATGTGTTAATTTGTGACGAACTACACACGTTCGGAAGCTCATGTATCTGGTAAATTTTAATTTTTATCTTAAAACTTGCCTTGCTCTGATTATTTTTTCAAACTTTATTTAGTGTTATCTAAATTTGTTTCGACTGACTTATCATCAAAATGGCTGCATCTAACCGTCATCGCAGGAGTTTAAATTTACAACTTTCATAAAGTGTTACTGTTAATGCAAGCCCTGTGCACAATAAGGTAATATAATACTCAGGTAGGTAATTATTTTAAGATGGACTTTTTAAGTCTTATGTAACTAAATGGTTTTCTTGTCCTTTAACAAAATTAGATAGTTTACTGAAACTAAAAGTCGTGCCATCTTTTTTCTGCTGTGATGATTTTCTAAGTTTTAGATGCCGGTTTCATCAAGTATGTATAAACTAAGGAACAGGCTCACTTTTTGTAGCCGAGGAAAAGAGAAATATTTGAACTAGGCTGTAGATCTGTCTCTTCGTCTGCATCCTCACATACGAGCAGCTTGGACTTGAGTAAAATACCCAGAACTTGTGCCAAAACATCCTAAAACAAATGGAATTGAATTGAGTTGAAATTTATTTTTCACCGATTTACTAACGTACCATAACCACTTCCAGTCTGTAAGGGTGCAATAGTTGAATAGTATACAGGTAAATAAGGCCTTAATTGCTAGTAATGTGAGAAAGAGCAGGGATGAGAATGACAAATTGCAAAAAACTCTGAAACAGGCTGGAGCCAGCAATAAATTGCAATTTTGTGACCATAGAGAGCCTTTAAGTGGACTTAAAGTATCAGTTACCTTGTTTCATGCATAATTTAAAATACCCAACTATCAAGGATACATGATACCTAATTGTCTCAAAAATGCCTAAGTACTGGCCGCTCCTATGCAAAAGTATATAAAAACTGTCTGCGATTGACTCAAATAACTCCGCACAATTGATTCTATATTTTTATACATAGAGATAAACACGTGGTTACGCTGATGTACGTGATGTAAACAAAGTGACGACCTGCCAACTAGCGGTCAGCTTGTGAAATAATGTACTGGGTCCGTAAAAATTTTCTCAACGAATTTACGCGATTTACAAAAACGGCACTACTGGTCTTCCAAAAACTCGGAATCTTGCGTATCCGCGGAAAATTCTCATCCCTGAAGGAGAGAGGATAGCGAGTCGAGCAAAAGGTCGTCAAGTCAGCCATCCCTTTAATATGTTTAAATTGTTAATGATGATTGTAAATGAAAATGCCTTGAAAACACTTTTCCACAAATTCCCAAATTGTACGCTTGGTGAATATCCCGTAAACAACTAAAAAACCAGTACAATGTTCATACAACAGAGCTACTGACAAATGAATTACTTTCAGCATCAAGTAACTTCTAAGCTGACTAGCACACGTCTGACTATACTAACTTGGAGCATTGAAAATATTAAAAATCATATTTTAACATTCGAATGCGTGCGTTCAACATACTTTCTTTTTTCGTTTTAATAAATCTTTTCACATTCCAGCTATTGATGATGATCGTGAAAAGGTCAAAGGTCAAGTGCACCAGACAACACATTTGCGTACACTTGACACTGCCTCACAGCCCATGCTATTGTAATAGTAACAGTTTTAACAGCTAGCTAGAACCTTACCTAGTTGATTTTTTCTTGTTCCCAAGCAAGATCCTGCTAGTAGATCACTCTACGCACAGACTAACACATAATTAAGTAAAAACCACGTAAAACAGCTGAAGCCACTGAAATGATGTGGCAGACGGCTCTTCTTTATCCACACGTCAAGTGACAGTTGTAGTTAAAACGCGTTGCCATGGTACACTTAACCTTTGACCTGCAACAACTGCGAGTGCGCAACGAAACTGACGATGATCACTTTCATCTTTTAAACCTCAACACGCCTTTTCACAATTGTAGCGATTGACGATGATCGTGAAGAGGTCAAAGGTCAGGTGTACCTGACAGCACATTTGTGTACATTTGAGCATGCCTCTCAGCCCATGCTACTGTAATAGTAATTAAGAAAAGAGACAAATACTAGCTATAGAACCTTATCTAGTTCATTTTTTCTGCTTTCCAAGCAAGATTTCTCAAAGACTAATTCATAATTAAGTCAACTCCACGTAAAACAACTGAAGTTACTGAACTGGGCTTTGCTTTACCCAGGTGTCACGTAACGCATTGCATCTTAAAGTACACTTAACCTTTGACCTATAGCAACAGCGACTATGAAAAGGCGTATTAAATCACACTTACAGCTTTTATCTGGGTGCTTTCCTGTAATTGCTGCACTGTAAAACAGTCGCCGTGATTGTACTGCAACAACACTGCCATCTGGAACGTTGAGGCCTGGCAAAACAACAGAAGTTGAAAAAATACTGGAAATAGTCAAGCGACAATTTTGCACCTGTGAATTCTACAGTTTAATCACAATAATAAATATAGACACAGAAATGCTACGAAGTTTCAGTGTCATAGCACACAATTAATGTAAGTGAAATGCCTATGTTATTTATATAATTACTTAATTATTTTGCAGAAGCAAATTGAATATCATTTCAACATGTGTTCATTAAACTTTTGCTAAAAATTGTTGCTGAGGCTGCGCTTTTACTCTAATGTTTAATTATCAAGTTTGCAACTAGAAATTAGCATTAAAAATTATCAGTTTACTATTATTATTATAATAAATTGATGTTTGCGTCAGACTGGAATTTGCAATTTATATTGTAGGATACCTTCACCAACAGTGGACACAGGTTTCAGAACAACGGTGGGCCCAACAGAAAAGCAGTTAGAGGGTCTGGGGGGACAGTGTAAACTCTCCAGCCGAGGTCCACCCGGACAACAATACACTTTACTGCATTTTAGACCACTTTCCTGCCGTCTAGAAGCCATTTCCTCGAGGAAGCCACTTCCTCACTAGTTTATAAAACATGTCACCTCACCTTTGATTCAGTTAGGGGGATCCTGGGAACAATGTAGGCTCCCCAGCGAGGTCCACCCGGACAATAATACACTTTACTGCATTTTAGACCACTTTCCTGCCGTCTAGAAGCCAATTCCTCTAGGAAGCTTACTAATTTCATACAGGTGTCTCCGCACCTTTCACTCAAAAATACAAATATCTTGATATACACTATACAACATACATGATGTACGTGACTTTCATCTGTTTTCTTGTGATACATGATTTTTACAGATATAAAGACACCTTTATGATTTAGCAAATTGTTCTAATGCTTATAATTCAGAGAAAATATTTAATTAGGTGTGTTGTAAACAGTTAGTGAGCAAGGGAGGGTCCAGGCCCCTTGGTCCAACCCCCTAAATCTGCCACTGCGCAACCATAACTTTAACAAACGTTGCTTACATAGTTCCCTGCTGTAGTGGCACGCGTATTTGAGCATAAAAAGATACAGATTTAAAAATTGTGTACGTATTAAGCTGTAGTATTCAAGGACAGTTTTGTAGAAGAAACAGTCGTCTTTTGACAATTGCTTATGCTTATTGTTCACATGATTTATGCATATTTGTAAGACTAGGATCCACCCTAAATCCACCAGTGATGTCTATTTGACTAGAGTGAAGTATAAACACGAATGCAAATTTATCATTTACACCAACTCCTACTACTATTATTATATCAAAGTCAAACTAATTTTCTCAACTCTGCATTCAATTTCCTATTCACAACCTAAAATGAAGACCATTTCTGTCGAACGTCATCAACACACCTGTAGCGTGTAGCGGTTTTTGAAACAGTTTGAAACAAGTTCTCCCTTGGACATCTGATACAACCAGTTCAACTTTCTACCGTTGTGCTGAGTGTTGTAGAACATTGTGAAGCGCTGTACGCTCCTTTCCAACTAAAAATGAAAACAAAATGAAAGAATGACTGCTATTTTCAATTGAAAAATCAACGATGCAGTTTATTTAATGAGTCAAACAGCAACTACAGTAACGTTGTGAAGTTAACTTTCTTAAATAATAGACACACAGACATTTGTTTCATGATGGAAGCAATTTAGTTTGGAAAAAAATATACTGCCCGCTCTCGTAGGAACCGACTATCGTACAAATAACAAACCTGTACATATGGTCAATCTCGCATATAAGGGACACCTCATGACCGGAAAAAAATGGCCCTTACATCCGATGCCCCTTATAGCCGAAGATGAGTCAAACTGAGGGTGTATCTAGACCTGTACTTTTCTGTACTTTTATCCATACTTTTATGGATTATTGCTACACATTCAGTGCAAACGGTATGTAGGAAGCTCCTTTAGTGATGTGAGATGTATGTGACTGCGGAATCCGAGCTGTTCGAAGGCAATTGAGGTTAAAAATCAATCAATTTTGCTTTGATCATAGGGTCCCTTATATGCGAGGTAATTTACTTGGGATTGTATTACGCGGGACCTGAAGATATCGTCCCTTATAACCGAAAGTCCCTTATATCCTAGTACCTTATATACGAATATTTTTGAAAAACGTTACGAAAAATTGGGACCGGTCCTGGTGGTCCTTTATTAGGGAGTACCTAATACCAGTAGGTTGACTGTATATGAACAATTGACATTTTTCAAAAGAATAACATAAAAAAGAGAAGGCTCACCTCTTTTGGCAATGCAAATGGCGTCGACTGTTGAAAGGGCCAAGCACCGGAGCTCAATACCATAATGCTAAAATCAACTAAAAAACAAATACAGAAATATAACAGAGAAAAACACAAATAACCAACAATACAAAAACAAATATTTTAATTATATTCATTAACGAAGTTTTTGAAAAACGTATCACAATACCTGATTATTCATGACTGGGTAGGCAGTAAAGCGCAAGTTATTAAAAATCAATTCTCTCAACTTTCTCACGGAACGGAAGCGTTCTATGTGTATTTTTTATCAAATTTCAAACAAACACTCAACAACAGAAGGAAATGATATGTTGAGTTTATTTTGCAACTATCGCTACAGCGTGTGAAAATACAACAAAGAAGTTTGCAAAAAAACTCTCTATACACGTAAACCATGAAGTTAATTTGCTCATGCAAACATGATTGCACTAATTACACAAGGCGTTTCTTGTACTTTTTCTGATCAATCTTTCTAAGCATTTTTATCAACATTCTAATAAACATAAGTTTCCTGTGACTTGCCCTTTCCTTTAACCCCTATAGGGTTACCGGGGGTAAAAATTACCCCCAGACCGTTTTTTTTGCATTTTGCCCTTTTACCATACGCACAGCGAAGAACTAGTGGCACATTCTTCTATATTTTACCTTTAGGTAATTATTCGATTCGAAAAAGTGGGACCCATCTCTGTGGTGCTTATTTTGTTTAATGGTAATCCAACGCTGACGTGAGGATGAGTCTTGAGCTACTGATAGGGTTTTGTACCATGTGGCACAAAAGTTACTTACGGTCAAGCGGATCACCAGAGTTGTCCAAATGCTTCTTGAAATGTTCGTTCAGCAGTTTGCTAACACCAACGTCTTGGAACATTTTCTGGAGTTTTGACGTGTACTCAAAACCGCAAGCTTGCTAAAAGGCAAACTTTCACTTTAAAATGGTTCTTTCATAAAAACTTGTGCAGTTTTTTCCTGCCACAAACTAATTATGTTAATATTTTATGATTATTTCAAATGGATTCACTGTTATTCAAATTTCTTTGAAAGGAGTTTACAATTCCCCACTCAATTTAAATGCCCTAACTCTAGCCCTATCAAATCCTCACCCTAATCCAAACTGTCTCCAATCCCTAACCCTAATTCTCAGCCTAACCAAATCCAAATCCTAACCATAACCAAAGCCTAATCCTATCCGAACCCTAACCAAATCCTCACTCTAACCCCAACCCTAACCCTAATCCTAACCAAATCCTAACTCTAACCCCAACCCTAACCCTAAACCTAATCCGCTTCAGAAACTATAATTTCTTGTATGTGGGGAATTGCAAACTTTATTAGAAAGGAAATATTTTGAAAATTAAAAACTTGAGGATCCATGGATCTGTTCAGTGTACGTATCTCATTATGATGTAATCTAATAGAAGGCAGAACTATTACAGAGTTTCTGCTGCAGTCAAACAGCAAAAAATTCTGGTTCTGAAATGACATCACCACAGTCACAGTCAAAAACATGCCTAGTGCGTTTTGCTACAGTCCTGCCCTCTACAGACAAATTTCTCAAGAATTTAAATGTTTCAAACTCTTTCGCCACCAGGAGATGAGACAAAACACGCAATTACGAACTAAACTACACGTGTTGGTGCTACCTAGCTCAAAATTGTGCCAAAACTTGCGACGCTGACTATATTAATGTCATATTCACAACGTTCAGCTTTGATTCATGCCTTAAGAAACTTCGACTGCAACAGTAAAACAAAAGTTCATGAGGAGTAGTGCCCTTTTATTTCAAAACTGTCCTAACCCAAAATAAAATAAACAGCATTTTTCTACCTATTTAATTCGACTCACAGAATTGGCTTTCACAGCTAAGAAATAATTACTCAGTATAAATGGTATAAAAAATAAGCTGCTAAATCGTATACATTAATTTCGCTGGAAGCTGCTAAATCGTATACATTAATTTCGCTGGAAGCTGCTAAATCGTATACATTAATTTCGCTGGAAGCTGCTAAATCGTATACATTAATTTCGCTGGAAGCTGCTAAATCGCATACATTAATTTTGCTGGAAGCTGCTAAATCGTATATATTAATTTCGCTGGCGTGGGCTTAATATATATGAGATTCGAGGCTACACCTCCAACAACGGCACCACTTTTGGCTATCTATATATCAAATGAAAGGTTTTGATCTAGTGTCGCCTCATTGGAGCTATATTTTTCGAATCGGGCCCATCAGGATGAACGGAGGGCAAAAAACCTCCAAAAAATGCTCTCTTTTGACAGTGTTTTGCAAAACTTAATATCTCTTATTAAGGAACAAGAATGTGCCTGGCACGGTGCTGGTAATAGTTAGATAGCCCATTCAACAGTGGGTGTTGTAGTCGTACAGAAGACCACGGCGTCCCGTAACGGGTGCTTTCCCGGACCCAACTCCTGGTTTTTTTTCGAAATTTTAGCCAAACTGCCTGTAGAAAAAGCTCTAGCGCCACCTGGTGGGACTCTCGGAAGGAGACTTATAGCTCTTTAAAAAGAGAAGGAACATGGCTACTGCTGCTGGCTTTGCGTTACAAATGAGGACTATGTAGGATGTTTGCGTATTATTGATTATAAATGTATTTTTATACGCAAAATCTTTTGCGGGGCTTTTACCGGCTTACTAATAATAAGACTAAAATCAATACTAAAGTTTCAGTTTTTACCTTGAGCTTAGAGATCATGCTAGCCTCAGCATCATCACTAGCCGACATGTGCTGCACTAAACGCTTAGCTAACATTTTACTGTAGAACTTCTGAAACACGTCCTTGTCTTCTATGTATTTGAATACAATCATCTGCAACAAACATAAACCAATGAGGACCGCAGAAAAAAACACATCGGTTCACACGTGTTTTTAGGCATTTTACAGAAAACTCCTACAACAGTAGTACGTACGCCAATTGGCTTCTATGAATGCCTTTTGATTTCAGCAAATTAAGTGAACACTTAAATTTATTTGTTAGCAGTAAAGTAAAGTTAAGATTACTTTTAGAATAGATTTATACCACAATGCACACTATGCAACAGGGATGAGAATGACAAATTGTAAAAAACTCTGAAACAGGCCGGGGGTTTTGGGGCCACCTAGGCCCCCAATGGGGTTCAAGGGAGCCCCCCTGGAGCCAGCAATTTTGTGACCATAGAGAGCCTCTAAGTGGACTTAAAATATCAATTACCTTGTTTCATGCACAATTTAAAATACCCAACTATCAAGGATACATGATACCTAATTGTCTCAAAAATGTCTAAGACTGGCCACTCCTATGCAAAAGTATATAAAAACTGTCTGCAATTGGCTCAAATAACTCCGCACAATTGATTCAGTATTTTTATACATAGAGATATACACGTGGTTACACTGATGTACATGATGTAAACAAAGTGACGGCCTGCCAACTAGCGGTCAGTTTGTGAAATAATGTACTGGGTCCGTAAAAATTTTCTCAACGAATTTACGCGATTTACAAAAATGGCACTACTGGTCTTCCAGAAACTCGGAATTCCGCGTATCCGCGGAAAATTCTCATCCCTGATGCAACTGCACTAATGTCCAATATTAAACTGGTTGTAAATGAGACATATAAGGTGGTTTGACCCTGAATAAACTTCATACATCAATACATAAATGCAAGTGGGTAGACAGCTGCTAGCTTAACTAACTAATGACTGTTCAGTTAGAAGCTAATAAAACTGCTAGTTGTAGTCTAATGTATCGAATCGTTAATAAAAACAGTGTAGCTTGATTTCAAAATACACTCATGTCTCGGTTTGTCGGTTCTTGCTTTCACAGATGTCGGAAAATTTGGACAAAATCTGGTCCGTTAAAAAAAGTCCCGCATAATTACGGACACAGTCCGCCAGCTGACCGCTAGTTGGGGGGTGTCACTTTGTTTATATCATTACATCAGTGTAGCCACGTGTATATCTCTATGTATAAAAATATAGTCAATTGCCAACAGTTTTTGCATACTTTAGCAAACGAGTGGCCCATACTAGATACATTTTTGAGACAATTAGGCGATTGATTCAACATTACCATGAGTCTACTATTAGTTTAGTATTGAAATATACGGGCAATCGGCAAATTCAGACCCACGTCTCCCTGCTTTTGTCTGGCAAACCGAGATAATAGTGTATATGATCACAGAATAGTAGCAACTTCTATGAACCACTTCAGTTTGCAAAGTAACCCTCTCCAAGTGTGTAAACTTCATTAAAGGAAAACTGACGCAATTTCCCCAGGTAATAATTTCTAATAATACACACCACTTGGCTTAGCGTATCTTCTAGTTCAGCTTCTTCGGGATTCTTTGAACTGAAAAAGAGAATAACTTATAGATACGAAAATAATGTTATATCACTTATAATGACAACGCGTAAGTTAAAATTCAGAAACAAAACAAAATTAAAGACTTAAAAATTAGTTAGTCACTACCAACAATAGGACTTCATAGACACAAGTGCAAATATAACAGTTAATAAAATGTATTAAAATTTCTGGAAACATCGACATACTTTTCCAGTACGTTTCAAAATTATGAGGAACATTTTCTCTTATAATAATATAATAGGTCTGTAGGTAGTTTCAGACCATACATTTTACATTTTATTTTACATTTATTATTATTATCACATTCAGTACAATATAAAGCACAAAGTGACATCAAAATTATTACATCTACTATATTAAATTGTTATGTTTCATACACTATCGTTATCATAAAAGAATAATTGTACTGCAGTGGGCTAGAGAAGCAAAGGCTTGTATAAGCCCACTGTCATGTGAACCAGATATAAAAAAATGGATGAGTGAACAAAAAAAAGAACTGGGAGAAAGGTTAGATCACACAGGAAGGGTAGAAGGATGTGTTAGTGGAAGTGGTAGGAAGAAAGATAATAGATTGTGCCATGTTGACATCAGCTCTAAAGATTTATCAATGATGCCTTGTTTTGCATAATCTGTACCACGAATTTTAAATAAATTCATCATTTCTGTTAAAAGGCTGATTTTATTAATTTTTTCCATTTCTGCTCAATAAAAATACGTTATTTTGGCAGGAAAACAAGACAACTGATTAGAATAATTGTTCTGCCAGCCCTTTCTGCAAAGGACATTTTCTCATTTTACCGTAACCGTAATAAATTTGCCTTGTCATAGATCAAAAATAGATTTCTTTATGCTACTAAATTACTAGCTGCTACATAGTATCTGGTATACTTAATAAATCACTTTAATTTCCAGTTTTGAAGAAACATACACTCATATCTTGGTTTGCCGAACTTCGCTTTTACAGATATTTGAAAAATCGGACAAAATCTGGACAGTTAAAAAGTGCTGCACACTACGGAGTCAGCCGTTATTTCGTGAGCTGACCGCTAGTTGGCAGGCCGTCACTTTGTTTACATCAAGTACATCAGTGCAACCACGTGTATATCTCTATGTATACACGTACAGAGCCACTTAAGCAGAGTTAATTGAGTCAATTTCCGACAGGTTTATATACTTTTGCATAGGTACTAGACGTTTTTGAGACAATTAGCCTATTGATTCTACATTACCGTGAGTCTAATACACGGCGCCTACCGTATTAGCTTAGTATCGGCAAATTCAGGCCAACGTCTTTCCACTTTTGTCCAGCAAACTGAGACATGAGTGCGTTTTAGAATATTTTATCAT
The DNA here is from genome assembly GCA_030141605.1 of Tubiluchus corallicola. NCBI lineage: Eukaryota > Metazoa > Priapulida > Priapulimorpha > Priapulimorphida > Tubiluchidae > Tubiluchus > Tubiluchus corallicola. The sequence continues at coordinate 36,908 of JAQGDQ010001050.1, read as the reverse complement.
TCGTTTTTTTATATAAGTGGCTGGCGCAAGCTAGTAAAAAAATGAATCAATCCTCTTCCAACCAGCAGACTGAGATATGCACAAATGCAGCTATCTGAAAATTTGGACAATAATTTGATTAGTTCACAGAGAAAATAAATACGTACCTTTTCTTGAGGAGAATATCACAGTATCGAGCGAGGAGCTCAGGAGACTTGCTAGACAAGTTAGCCAACTTTGTGACAGCATTATTATTAATGAACTTTCCACACGCCTGTAAATAATAACGCAGTTTTGAATGTTTAGTTAACGGCAAACTGCCGCATGATATTATTCGTATTCGCGAGCATTTTGAAGCTGATAAAAAGCAACAGAACTTTAGAATACCTTCGAGTAAGGATGCTAACGATAACAATACGTATTGATAATGTTTGTGTCGATAATTGGCGATTATTGTATTGACATGAAACATTTTTTATCAGTATCGTATCACTATTATTCTAGGAATATCGTCATCGCATCGAATCGGATGCATGTTGTTGTTTATCTAGTGAAACTGTTTCACGTTGCTTTTCCTTTTATGCACGGAAATTATCCAAAAAAAGTAAAAAAAAGACTTAAAACTTTATTAAAACTTTTAATTTACGTAGTTAAAAATCATGTCAAACATTTCGACAGAGCTGCTGCTGTCATCAGTTTACATGGGCAGAGCCTGCAGTATGACTGCATAATGTTCTATACTGTGGCTCTGCCTATATAAACTGGTTGTACATTTGTAAAAAAATTACTGCTGATGATGACAGCAGCAGCTAGTCGAAACGTTTGACATGATTTTTAACTATGTAAATTAAAAGTTTTAATGAAGTTGTCCTGTTTTAACTATAAATGTTTTTAAGTGCCTGTAATAAAAAATTAACTTAAAAAGACTTATCAGTACAGTATTGTGGAATGCACCTTGCTTCAGATGCTGACTGGCAGGTTAGCATTACTTGTTGCGAAGTAAGCAAAATCCCAAAGCTGTTAAACTTTTCTACAATGTTTTGCATGGCCGTAGCAATGAAATAAACAGACCTGGTGACTACTCTTAGTGCTAAGCTTGGACGGCAGTCTACCGCCTTCCGTCCCTTGCAAGAAAAACATAAGCGGCTGTGTGCCGCCTTCAGTAGTGAAAGGGTAATGAGGAAACTGCCTACAAAATAAGGCATCGAAATACACAGAGACTATTGCATAATAACTAACCACACGTTTAGTATCGTTTTTACCATTCGAAATAATTTATTGTACCCTATTGTCACAAAAACAGATTATTGATATCGTACTGTTAATACGTTACCGTTGGAAAAAACTATCGTAATGTTATTCATTCATTTAACATCCCAACATTCCAATGCTTTTTCAAAAGTTGTCCACACGTAAACAAGGTGTCCACACGTAAACAAGGTGTCCACACGTAAACAAGATATCCACACGTAAACAAGGTGTCCACACGTGAACAAGGTGTCCACACGTAAACAAGGTGTCCACACGTAAACAAGGTGTCCACACGTAAACAAGGTGTCCACACGTAAACAAGATGTCCACACGTAAACAAGGTGTCCACACGTAAACAAGGTGTCCACAGGTAAACAAGGTGTCCACACGTAAACAAGTTGTCCACAGGTAAACAAGGTGTCCACACGTAAACAAGTTGCCCATAGGTAAACAAGGTGTCCACACGTAAACAAGTTGTCCACACGTAAACAAGGTGTCCACACGTGAACAAGGTGTCCACACGTGAACAAGTTGTCCACACGTAAACAAGTTGTCCACGTCCACACGTGAACAAGTTGTCCACACGTAAACAAGGTGTACACACGTAAACAAGTTGTCCACACGTGAACAAGGTGTCCACACGTGAACAAGGTGTCCACACGTAAACAAGGGGTCCACACGTAAACAAGGTGTCCACAGGTAAACAAGGTGTTCACACGTAAACAAGTTGCCCACAGGTAAACAAGGTGTCCACACGTAAACAAGTTGTCCACACGTAACCAAGGTGTCCACACGTGAACAAGGTGTCCACACGTAAACAAGGTGTCCACACGTAAACAAGGTGTCCACACGTAAACAAGGTGTCCACACGTGAACAAGATGTCGACACGTGAACAAGGTGTCCACACGTAAACAAGTTGCCCACAGGTAAACAAGGTGTCCACACGTAAACAAGGTGTCCACATGTAAACAAGGTGTCCACACGTGAACAAGATGTCCACACGTGAACAAGATGTCCACACGTGAACAAGGTGTTCACAAGTCACAAAACTCTACCTTGTCGAGGGCGGCTACGAAACCGGCGTCGTTGTTAAACGCTGACAACACAAGTGCATTGTATTTCTTGTGAACTTCTAATATCGTTGTAACATACATCTTTGGATCCTGTAAAAAGTAAAAAAAAAGTATTGACAACTCTTTCTTCTAAAGGCAAATTAGCCAAAGAACGCAATGATACAGTGGGGTTCCTAGCAGGAGGGGAAGCACTTTCTACACCTCTGCTTAATCATTACCTATTTGGCTTATGTTAAATACATAATTAGTGCATAATTTACTGTATCAATTTCTTTTCTACTAGTCTGCTTAATCATTACCTATTTGGCTTTTGTTAAATACATAATTAGTGCATAATTTACTGTATCAATTTCTTTTCTACTAGTCTGCTTATTCATTACCTATTTGGCTTTTGTTAAATACATAATTAGTACATAATTTACTGTATCAATTTCTTTTCCACTGGTCTGCTTAATCATTAGCTATTTGGCTTCTGTGAAATACACAATTAGTGCATAATATTCTATATTGTAGCTCTGCCTATATAAACTGGTTGTACGTTTGTAAAAATTTGCCACTGACATTGCATTAGCTCTGTCGAAATGTCTGACATGATTTTCTAACTATATACAAACTGGTTGCATGTTTATAAAAAATGACCACTGATGATGACAGCAATAGCTCTGCTGAAACATTTGTAATGATAAAAGTTTTAATAAAGATGTGCTGTTCAACTGTAAAATAATTTTGGGTGATAATTTGGTGGAAACCACAATCACTTTTAGCCTCCGAATGATAACCAGCATCATACAAACGACAAGCCAGACTGATTCACATATTTTACACTCACATTTAATGCTGATTCACCACATTTCTCGATGGCGCCTTGACCCTGATTGTAAATATGAAGCTCAAGAAGATTTCTCAGTTCTCCAAGGCCATCTTGAATCCTCGACACTAAACTGTACATTCTACCCAAATCTAAACGTAAAGCAGAACTTGTGTTAATAATGACACAGAAAACAATCCTAATCTAACTCATCGGATTCTGAATAAGCTTAAAATAAGAGCAACTGGCATGACAAAAAAAGTGAAAAGTAAAGTTAAAGTTCAATGTTCACTAAAAATGTTAGAAGGGTTTAGTAAGAAAACTGCAATAAAAGTCTGGTGTAATTAGTAAAATCACTTTAAAGTCGCGATCAATTCACGGTTGAGAGCTCCATTTTCAATGCCAATTCTTCTTCTAATGACGTCATTCGTCCTGAATAATGTGTGAACATTAGGTAAGCTGCAGAAGTTAGAATTAGCTTAAGCAGCAGGCGCATACGGAAAGTCAGGAAGTCTCCCAGTAATGTCACAATTTTTAAGTGAATCACGGCAACCACCACGCCTGAAAATTACTATTCAGAGGTTGTACATTTTAAATCTATGCTTTATAGAAAGTTTTTTTTTGCAAGTTTCTTTGTTATGTTTTTCAAAATTTAAGAGAGAACAGTAAAATAAACCCAACATACTGAGTGACTTGTTCTTTCCTTTAGCACACCACAAACAGTTTAAGTGATAACAGTAAAATAAACCCAACATACTGAGTGACTTGTTCTTTCCTTTAGCACACCACAAACAGTTTAAGTGATAACAGTGAAATAAACACAACATACTGAGTGACTTGTTCCTTCCTTTAACACACCACAAACAGTTTAAGTGATAACAGTAAAATAAACTCAACCATACTGAGTGACTTGTCCTTTCCTTTAGCACACCACAAACAGTTTAAGTGACAACAGTAAAATAAACCCAACATACTGAGTGACTTGTTCACTCCTTTTACTTGCTTCTTTGATAAATTTCAAACAACAAACACTCGTCCATTAACAGTTTCAAAAGACCATTTTAAGAACGCAAAAGTAAACAAACGACTAATCATGAAACGATAAAAAGATTTTTACCATCATTTTTATCCGCGTCTAGCAGATTTTGAAACTCTTGATGAAACGTCTCTAAGTGCTTTTCTATTAGAACCTTCTCACATGTTCTAGCTAATGGATCGTGTGTTTTTTCATGTAGATATACTTGTACCCTTCTCTGTTCTTCATGAAGTCTTGCCTCGGCCTGAGAACACAGTTGAAATCATTCAGTGAATTGTAAAAATCATTGAAAATTTTTTACATAACTTACGAGATTTTTTTTACTATTATTCAGCTGCATGAAACCAGTTAGGACTCTTCATAATGTCTGCTTACCGCTCTAAAGAGCCCTAAAGAACTTTTGGCAAACTCATTCCTCCAGCAAATATTGGTGACGATTGGTTGTTACGTTAATTAAGGACAGGCAATGTTCTGGTCTACGACTCTGTGCAGTCAAAGATAAGTCGTGCATTCACATACATAAATTTTTACTAATTTTTTAAGCATAACTCCTTCAGGACCGCACCATTCAAAATAGGTCTTATAAGATCTATGACTTTTCTGCTGCTGCGGGAGTGCAGACATAACTAAACGAAAACAAATTAGGTACTGTTCTGTTTGCTTTCTGTAAGTTTTGTGTAGATTGTTACGGTGCAAACACTGTAGTTACTGAAAGCCTTTTTCAATTTTTAACATCAAAAATCAATTTTTAATTTGTCTAAGGTATGCAACTGCATTTCATACACAATTCTGCACAAAAATCCATTTTGTAAGGAGTAGAAACGTGCAAGGATTATCAAATGTAACACAGTCATTGCTTATTGAGAGCAGTTTCTCATGAACCCACGCAAAATGCAGCAAACGCTTATGGTCCTGAAAGAGTTAATCAAGCCTTGAGTCGTCCTGCAACTCTATTACCTTCTTCATGTACTCCGTGACTGGATTCTGTCGGAGAAACTCTGAGCTCTCTAAAGAATAATAGCGCTGGGTGTCGTCGAGAAACTCGTTCTCAAAATGTTCCGTGTAAACGGATAGATTCTGTCCGGCCTTTCCCGTCGGCTCGTCTTCGTTTAAACCAAGTTCCACTGTAAGATGAAAAGTTTGTGAAATCTATGAAACATAGGAAACCGATACCGAAGCAAAACCGACTATTAAGGCCAGGGTGAACCTGACTTAATAAATTCTAATTTTGTAGCCAAGGTGGCTCCACCTACCTGGAAAGTTTAAAGTGTGGGCATTGACCTAGTTACGTTTTCATTATGCTGTTCTGTTGTATGAGTGAACATGTGTCTTGTACAAGTTAGCGAAATTTTTCATTAGATATATGCCGCAACGATGTAAGTTTATTTCTATTAATTTTTATTTTGATTTATTCACTGATATTTATGAATAACTGTCAATCTAACTAAACTATGTAACTTTTCATAAAATTAGCCAATGTCATTCACCTTTGCCTTTCTATTTTAATTTTTAAATATTGCAGAAATAAAGATCAGTGGTTTACATCTGAAATTCAACTGAGACTTTTGAAGTTGGCATAAATGCCTCTCAGAGACACTAACACAGACTACTATCAAAACAGAAAATAAGAAAATACTAAAATAAGTTGAATATTTTGCTATTTTGTTTCTTGTTTGTTTGCTGTGATGCAAAATTACTGATTAAAAATTCCAATGCAAAACACAAGGAAGTTTTATAGTGTAGAACCTGAAGTTTGATGGTGTGGCTTACATTAGAAAATTAAAATTTAATCATGCAATGAACTCTCTTCTACTCAATGCAAATTCAACTAAACGTTAATAATTGTATTTCAGAATAAAGAAACTTTTGGTCAACACGCTAAACTGGTGTTTTGTATCCATTTCTACTGACACTTTCTTCTTCTTCTTAAGCAAACTAGTTTTAAATCTCTATCTGTTGTGACAAATTCATCCGTAGGAACCACCATATTTAGTGTGTGTACACATAGGTGTCGGGTGCACCGCTTAAACACACGAGCCCGACTTATATCCAAGTCGACTTACGACCGATTTGCCAAAACGTATTGTGGTCGTAAGTCGACAAACGTCTGTGGTTGCAAAGTAATTTTGCAAACAAAAACCCCTATTTCTGAGTTTATTAAACTTTTTAATTGATATCTCCTACAGCTATACTAATCTTTAATTTCAATTTTTTTTCTTGATTTACACTCATATCTCGGTTTGCCGGACCCAACCTTTACAGAGATATCGGAGTCGGACACAATCTGAACCATTAAAAGTCTCGCATACTACAGACACAGTCCGTTGTTTCGCAAGCTGACCGCTAGTTGGCGGGCCATCACTTTGTTTACATCATTACATCAGTGTAACCTAGTATTACCCAGTGTAAGCAGAGTATGACGGAATGTGTGTAGGATGCAGGTCAACGTGTTTAAATGGTTTAATCAGCTAATTATGCAGATTTATCTGAATCAAATGCCAACAGTTTTTATATACTTCTACATAGAAGCGGCTTATACTACACGTTTTTGAGACAATTAGGCGATTGATTCTACATTATCGTGAATCTATTACACGACGCCTACTGTGTTAGCTTAACATCGGTTAATATGGGCAATCGGCAAATTCGGACCGACGTTTCCCCGCTTTTGCCTTGCAAACCCAGATATGAGTGTACATCCATGTCATATTCCACTGAACGACAATTTCTTTAAATAACTCTTTCAATTTTTGTATTCATGTACATAGACATTGAGTTCCACGCATTTAACCAATGTGCAAGATGCCAAATTCAGAAATAGATTGCTTAAAGCTAGCTAATCAAAAAGGTTTGATAACCATGTTTTTTGGCCATGCTATCATTTAGCTGTATATCATTATCTGACGGCTATATTACCATGGTAACACTTACCATAACAATTAATTACCCCGCTGACGAGCCGTGTGTTGATAGTTTCACCATTTCTTTCACGTTCGATCAACTTCAACACCGCATTTGTCACCTGCAAAAAATACGAGAGATAGTTTTTTAACAAAGTAGCAAAATTTTTTCAGTCTAATCCACAACCACAAACAAATTTACAACTTTCATTTGTTGTTCGCGATGTGCCGTTATAAAAATTTGTTAAGTTGTTAAGTAGATACACAACATTTGTGCTAGCTAACTGTACATGTATAGCAGAAAGGTATTCTTACTCACCACTGCGTACAACTACATGGGCTTAAAGTGTTATACTAACAAAGATATTCAACAGCATTATTATTAGATCACTTGTTTTATACCACTGCAAGTAGTGCAATTACACACTTGCATTGTTTTCTTAACTCGCCCCTAGATGGCAGACAAAAAAATTGTTCAGTCACCATAGCAACGTCAACTCTAGCAATGCCTATTCCGGCAGGGTGATGTTAAAAGCAACAGCAGGACAATGAACATAGCAGCTGCGTGTCACAAGCACCATGGTAGCCTGTTATTCCAGCTAAGCTATGCCTTGCTGCTGCGTGAAATTTTACACAATTTTTTACAAATATCATTATCACACAAAAAGTTTAGGTCTTGCATTTAGATAAATAACATATTCCGTTTGGATATTTCATTAGCTATTTGAAGATGCCGGTTGTTTTTGTTTAAGTAGGCAAATAATTTAACTACTTCAGAAAAATCCATCAGTACCCCATGATAAACGCTTCATTTAATGAACAAAACAACATAAAACATTAAATAAATTTACCGAAAATCCACAAAACCCAAAAACGATCTTAACATAATAATGTGATCATTTTAAAGCTTAAGAACTCCTCTTAATAGATCCGTTGGCTGTTTTTAACTGGAGACTCTCATTGTAACAAAATTAACGAATTTTGTGTAAAAAGTAAAATTTCGCAATGGCCAGCAAGTTAATCAGGCACAACAGGCTGAAACAAAGGAGATTGCAATATTTGCAGTCGCATGTATTCAACAATTTTATTTACTTTGTACATACACAACAAAAACATATTATTAAGAAGTATTCAGCATAAAACATGAAACTATTATACAGTAGGTGCCGTTTATTAAACTCGTAGTTAATAGACTGAGTTGCTTAATTGACTCAAAAACACCTGGAACGGGCCGCTTCTTTTCAAATGTACATAAAAACTGTTGGTAATTGACTCAAATAACTCCGCATAATTGACTCTATATTTTTCCTTCACGTACTTAAAATAACACATTTTATTGTGTTATTAACACAAAGAATAACATATGCCCAAAGAGCCTTTCCTACTTTTATGTCATCTTGTGCACAATAATATATGTAGAAACAATCATGTTAATTACCGTTTTGTTTGTAAACAGGTACGCTTATCATGCGATAATACACTAGTGTAGCGATTTTGCTTTGAATCTGTTAACCGCCCACCCACTGCAATTAACCTCGTTACCCAAGAATTTCTGGAAGCTAAACAGAATAACTCCGCATAATTGACTCTATATTTTTCCTTCACGTACTTAAAATAAGACACTTGTATGTGCCCAAAGAGCTTTTGCAGCTTTTATGTCATTTTTACATCGATTTTCTGCACAATAATAATATAAGTAGAAACAGTCGTGTTAAGTACAGCTTTGTTTGTAAGCAGGTACGTTTATCATGCGCTGATATGTTAGCTTAGCGGTTTTGCTTTGAATCTGTCACCCGCTTGTCCACTGGAACTAACTTCGTAGTTTCTGGAAGCTAATTCATAAACCAACTTTTTCATAAAGAAATGAAGCAACCGACCTTGCATGAATTTCTGTAATTTTTAATGGTAATAATCAGATTTTTGCAATTTTTACCTTTTTTATTAATTCACTTATATGAATTACGCTTTTTAAATAAGTGAACATAGTAATTTTGACATTAATTCATTTCAAAAATTCATTTAAAGCCTTTACAATGCATATTAAGGTGATGAATGATGACTCATACTTGTATAGTACTAATATACCAAACCCGTCAGCTAATTGGGTCAAAACACTTCCATCCCAGCGTGAGTCTATTAAGCGCCACCTACTGCACAAGTTTAAAAATAACGCAAAACACCAAGCAGAATAGACATCATGCCATTACCTGTTTGTTTAACGGCTTGAAAAAGTTGTCTCTCCACGTGACTAAGGCAAGCTGAAAATATTAATTTAAAGTTAACTTAGTTAATTGGTATTCTTAGCAGCAATAACAAGTAAGTCACTGATTGTCAAACAATGCCGTTATTTACTCTAAAGGTATCATCAAACAATGCCGTTATTTACTCTAAAGGTATCGTCAAACAATGCCATTTTTTACTCTAAAGGTATCGTCAAGCAATGCCATTTTTTACTCTAAAGGTATCGTCAAACAATGCCATTTCTTACTCTAAAGGTATCGTCAAACAATGCCATTTCTTACTCTAAAGGTATCGTCAAACAATGCCATTTCTTACTCTAAAGGTATCGTCAAGCAATGCCATTTTTTACTCTAAAGGTATCGTCAAACAATGCCATTTTTTACTCTAAAGGTATCGTCAAACAATGCCATTTCTTACTCTAAAGGTATCGTCAAACAATGCCATTTTTTACTCTAAAGGTATCGTCAAACAATGCCTTTTTTTACTCTAAAGGTATCGTAAAGCGATGCCATTTTTTACTCTAAAGGTATCGTCAAACAATGCCATTTCTTACTCTAAAGGTATCGTCAAACAATGCCATTTTTTACTCTAAAGGTATCGTAAAGCAATGCCATTTTTTACTCTAAAGGTATCGTCAAACAATGCCATTTCTTACTCTAAAGGTATCGTCAAACAATGCCATTTCTTACTCTAAAGGTATCGTCAAGCAATGCCATTTTTTACTCTAAAGGTATCGTCAAACAATGCCATTTTTTACTCTTAAGGTATCGTCAAACAATGCCATTTTTTACTCTAAAGGTATGACTCCATGTGTACGTAATGAGTGATGCGTATCCGTAATGCGTATACAACAGTTTGTATTTAAATGTGTACAAGTGTTTCAATGTGTACGTAATGCATGATCCGTATTCATCGAACGTGATCACTATCATCCGAATACGCATCATGCAGCAATACGCAGACGGGAAACTGCCGTTGCCTAGGTGATTATAGCGAGTTTTCAGGCTTCCGGTGCTATTTTCACTGTTTTGCTTCCCCAAAATTCTAGATAGGCAAGTTTTGGTATCTTTAGGACCTATAGAGAATAACATGTTTTTCTATTTTGTACCACAATGACGTATTTTAATCTAGAAGTAAATGTATGCTAGCTACAGTATAATCGTGAGTGGTGAGATAAAACATGCTGAAACAAGAGGAAATTAAGCTTAGAATGAACAACGCATTACAATGCATTCGAGAAAAATACAATGCTCACTCAAATATTAAGCTATAAATAATATATTTTTATTGTATAATTTTTATATATTATATATTATTATTATATTATATTATTTATTACATAATATATACAACTTTTTATTAAATCAAGCAAAAGGTTTTTGTATTCTAAATTTACCCCTATAAATTAGAAGTATACATAATGTGTAAATAATTAAGCGCAATTCATTTAATTCTCTCGTTCACTACCTGCCTTCCGATTTCATGAACAAACAAACTCTATCATTACTAAAACTTCGTTCAAAGCAACTTCATAAATTGAATAACAACTCAACTTACTGAATAAATTTCATAGATGCCCTTTTGACCTTCATCGCACTCTCGTCGTACCCAATGCCTGTTCAGATAACTACAGATACCATTGAGTACTTTACTAGAAAACTGATAATCTTCCCACTGCTTTGTATAAAACCTGAGTACGTCTTCATCCATCAGATCCAAACCATCCTATTTGAAAAATCAAAGTTTGATCATTAGGAAAATAACACCTTAACTCCTTCAGGACCGCGCCATTCACAATAGGTCTCATAAAACCTATGATTTTCTGCTAATGCATGAGCAAATAATTACAAATTAGGTAAGTAGGGTTCTAATAAGTTCCCAAGTAAAAATACACAAAACTATTTATAGTTTCAAAAAGTACTTGAAAAGGACCATTTTTGATTCATACTTATAATACAATTTTAATGGTTCCATGTCTCATGCAGTCGCAATATATGGCCTCCAATCAATTATAATGTTATTTTAATATACCTCTATGTAAATTAAACATACACTGTGGTCATTTCTTCTCCTCTTTTCCTTCTTCCTATCCCTAATCTTACTATTTTTTTTCCATTCCATCATGTCTACTAACCCTAACCATTCTTTCATTCACTCATCCTCCCCTCCCTTCCTTCTTCCTATCCCTAATCTTACTATTTTTTTTCCATTCCATCATGTCTACTAACCCTAACCATTCTTTTATTCACTCATTTGTGCCACCTTAACAAGCCAAGCTTTCAGGGTGTCATACAGCAACTCTTTTATTTTGTCATTTTTTTACTCAGAAGAATCCAATCAAGCCATTTGTTTAATTTATCAAGTTTAAATTGGATAAAATTAAGAAAAACATGCCATTTTCCAGCACTCCAACTTAGCCTATTGAGTAGTTTAGTCTGGTGTACACTTGCGTGATCGTACACACTGTTTTTTAATCGTCTGCTTGCTACAGCGCAAGAGAACTTTTTGCTGTACAGAGTTCCAGGAAAAGCCATCCGATCAACCAAGGCGTTTCAACTTTTAACAGGAATTTCTCTTTAACATTAGAGTAGACTTGAGACTAAAGTGAATCAGAGTGTTGTGTCTGGTGGATATTTGAAATTTTCTGCATTAGCCGATTTTACACAAGTAATTCTGTACACTGCTACACTGCAGTTACTAAAAGCTTTTTTTTCAATTTTTTCATCAAAAATTGATTTTAAATTTGTCTAAGATAAGCAAATGCATTTTATATATAACTTTGCATGAAAGACCATTGTGTGAGAAGCAAAAACCTACAAAAATTATCAAATGTAACGTAACAACTGCTTAGTAAGAGCAGTTTTTCATGAACCCATGCAAAATGCAGCAAAAGCTTACGGTCCTGAAGGAGTTAAAGAACAAGATACCAGAATTCTCACATGTCACTCAATGAAATCACTTTGACAGCTAACATTGTCTAAGCAGAATTAATATTTCAACAACTTTGCTGCTGACTATTGCAGATGTAGTCATTTTAATGTCTGACCATTCGTCAAAAAAACCAATGCAGTTTAATACATCTAAACTTCGTAAAAAGCACGCAAACTGTGAAAATGTCTGGCTTAGGGAAAATAAACTGCGCCGTTTTGTAAACAGACTTAATAGAATTATTTTCTGGAATTGTTTGTCTCTGATCTGACATCATAGTAGCTTCCTGCCTATTGGATTAATCGAATCATCAAGGATACTCTTTTCTACTAATTCAAGTTCTTTAAACGCGTAAGAGTAATATTATAATCTAATACAAAATCTTTGGTTTTGGTAAATTTAATTAATCAGGCTTCAAAAATGCTAAAAATTTTCAATCCTACAAGATTATCTGCCTCTTTCTGTCCAACTTGAGAACAATTTTTACTACGACCATAACCAGCATATAATTTAGCATACACCTTGTAGCAGAAGATATTAATTACAACATCTGACAAAAACAAAAGAGCATCGAACTATGCAAGTTCAATTATTTTACTAAGTTCGAAATGATTACAACTTTACAAGACAAAAAAATGCATTAACATACTTACACTAAGTAAATCGACTAGGTATTTATGTAGAAATTCCTTCAGCCTGGTATATAACTCCAAGCCAACAAACTGAGCACCACCAGTTTGCTGCTTTGATGGCCGCTTTCCAGGGCCTAGACTTCTAGCACTGCCTTGTGCTTGATGTACACTCGTACAATAATTGTAAACATGGCTATAAGGTACATTAAGGACAAAAGGTTTGTTACCAAACTTTAGGAGAAACTTTACACTGTGCTTCCAACTCAATCAGCTAAAATAGTTTAAAGGAAAACCGGAAGATTGTGTAAACGTTAGTTCAGAATAAAGAATGCTCTGAAATATTGAAAACTACAACAGCTTTTTTAAATCAACGCTTACAGTAAATAATAATTCAAAGCTCCGCACGGCTCAGCGAATCCACTAAGACTGGCAATGGCACCTTTTTGTCACATTCGTGCGACCGACAAATAGAAGGCGGTACCGTGATAACCATGATCATGAACTGCAGTGTTCGTATGTGACGTGAGTGCGACATAAGAGCTCATTTTTCTGACATCACATCAGCGTGTTATAGTAATCTTCGCTGATGCGAACATTCATGACGCGCATGAAAGATGTTTACCATTGCATAAACTGTGGTTAGTTTGTGACATAAGCGATGGCCCTGTTCGGTCGCTGTTAATTAACCTTCCAAGGTAACCGTACAATATTGGAAACAAGCGCTAACTTTTATAGACAAGAAAATGTAATTTTGAAAAAAAGTTAAAACAAAATTGAGTCTAATCAATTATTCGGTTTTCCCTCAATAAATGTAACAGTAAAACAAAGCAAAACAATTATGTGTTATTATCATTTTGACATTACAAATTTGAGAACAGTAACACTCAACAAGTAAAACAAATTAAATTCTTAAGTTTTATCATACAGGAACACTTAGAATGGCAAACACATATCACTTATATCAGAAGTAAAATAGCTAAAAATATAATCATTATCGCTCAAATAAAACATGGTCACTCTTAACAACACTTACTAGTCTTGTATAATAGCCTGATTTTACCTTATTTTAATTATTGCAGCATAATATGGTGTCCCACATATCCGTTTAAACTGAAATGTTTAAAAATCGTATAACAAAAATTTCCGGGTTAATGTTATATGCCTACAGAAATGCTGTGAACTGCCTGTTCCTCGTTACCATAAATGCAACATTGTGAAATTACATGAATTTCTGTAGAACCACTAATGTTCACTTATGATGTCATCACTAACCTGGGCTCTCCTGCTGTTAATAAGGTGTTAACCTAATATTTACTTACCAGAAACATTTTGGCATTACTAGTGTTAAAATGTACACTTTTTACCGTACTTTAAACTGGGGTAGAATATGAAAAATCATCCTGTTTCACTTCAGCACTTAAATAAGCATTTTAGCAAGTTAACAAACCAGCAAACAAAAAAGATACGTATACAACTCCATGTATCGCTTCTTAGCCATTGGTATTCGTTGGTATACCTTTGAAACCCCTTCCTCCAAGTCACCCCATATGCTGTCCAAAGATATGGGCTTCAGACCATGGGGGTTATGATTGCGTCCACTAGATGAAGGATTTGACATGTTTGCTGCTCTTCTGCTGCTGGGTAAAGGAGAAAGTGACATTAGACACTTCACAAGTTAAATCAGTCACTTAACAGTAGCAAATTAGTGAGCACAGTTGTTCAGTTGTTACATAACAAGGAAATAGTTTACAATTTCACACACAATTTAAATACCATAACCCTAATGTTAAGGTCAGTCTCTGGCCTTAACATGTACGTGGCAGCACCTATGTGAACCTACCTGTAATTTTACCTGTGAAGTTGTAAATTAGGTTGAGCCTCACTAAACACGCTTACAGAAGCCTCAGCAAACGTTAAATAAATAACGTTTAGATAAATGTTCAAGTATAGCGTCCTTATCTGATTTGCTGTAAACCGGTATGACGTTCCAAGGATGTATTAGGTTGTTATAGCCGCACGAGGTGAGTAATATTTACTTTTATTGTTTTAAATTATAATAATTAGATCATTATAAATTTGTAAGCAGTGAAAGCAGTAAAATTTATTATTTTCATTTTTTTATATACAGAAATAAAGATTTCTGAGAACACCATATGCTATGAAGGAAATTCTTTTGTGTTCCCGTCACACCTAACCCTAGGCTTCACAAATTAATTTCTTGAGCATGGAGAATTGCAAACGTTAGCCCATAACAAGGGAAAAGCTTAATACTAACAGACATTTCATGAATTTTCCAAACACTCATTTTAATAATATTATTACAAGGTACAAACTCAGCAGCACTCGCATGTATCTCAGCACACTAATGGAAAATCAGAAAAAACTGCTCATTTATCGTGTGTAAAATGATGTGCAAAATAAGGCAGGATGAAGACTAGATTCTTTTATGAGACAATTTTATGAGAAAATATCACAGAACTGTGGAAGATTGTTTAGCTGAAAAATCTCAATTTCTGTATAAAATTAATAAACGAGGAGTGTCAGAATCATAAGCACCACAAATTAACATTCATTTTTCATTCTGAGATTAAGCTTCAGGCATTAAAATTAATATGAATTCAAAGTTTTCGATGGAATATAAAAACTGGATACTACATACAAGACTTGAGCTTGGAGATGAAATGCCTTCCACATAGCATAGATGACGAGCGAAACAGTTATGGAAGAGGACTACGATTGGTAACTGGTACAACAAAAACCCAGCGAAGTTAAAGAAAATAAATGTTAGAATTAACCAGGCCTTGAAAGTAAGAAAGCTATTAGGAGAAGCCAAATAAAAGATAAGAGAAATCAGATACAGTGTTACAATGTGAAAGAATTGGGCTTGTAGAGATACATGCAAATCAAAAATTAGAGCACCATGTAAAATCGCTGAGGTAATTTCCACAATACTTTACTTCAAGAAGATGATTTCCTTTCTGACATTTCTCTTCACTTTGTGAAACATATCAGGGACATCACAATATTTTATGAATATCATTATGATTCTGCAATTCATAAATGAAACGCAATAATGTAAAGTTACGTATTAAGCCAAACCTCGATTAAATCACTGCGGCGCACCAAACGGAGGGCTCATTTCGTCGATTTAACTAAAACGTTATCGCGACAAACTAGGTTTACCATAAAACTTATTCAGTTTATTCTAAATCTTTTTGTTCTTCTAATTCTCTTACTGGTCATGAACAACTTTTGCAACCTCTCGCATTTAACGAGATCCAAGGCAAAGCGAGAATTTTAATTAAATTAACCGTCGATTGTACCACAAAAAGCAATAAATAGATAAATTTTTTCAGCAAATACAAAAAACTATTTTAAATATTTTAAAGCCTACAACAATTGCGTCGCTTAGTGGTTTTAGAGCTTGGAGGAAGAATAGGAAAATTTGTAAGCATCACTTTGTCAATTCACTTTCGAATTTTTTTTACCAAATGAAAGGCCAGATTTTGTATGTAACAGTCACTGTCACGCCTGGCCAAAAAGTAAACAAATAACGGAGTTTTGTGGTTGTTGAGTGTGAGGTAGTAATATAAAAACTTAAAAAGCTCTTTGATTCGTAAAGAATTTACTGAAATATTGCTTAAATCTTTTACCATGCCGTTTTCCAAGAAGAGCAAGAAAGAATCGAAGCAAGAAGGCATGTCTAAGTGCTTCATGTTATACTAGCTTTTAAGGAGTATAAGGCGGCCTTTCCACTGCGTCAGCACAGACATTGTCTTCTCTGTGTCGCATGTTTTACTTCCGCTTAAGTCGTTTCCATTGGGTCCGCACTCATTCTAAACAAAATACCATAGATGCGGCGAAATTTTGGGCTTTCTAGAAGTAACAATCATTAGATTTTGCTACGTTGGCTAAAGAAAAGGGTAAATAGGCAATACAGGAAGCGATTATATCGTTTTTTACCTCGAAAACAGTGAACAGCTAGGCAAATATCATCACATCGCAATAATGGATGAGGAAAACGTACCTAAATTAAGAATGCAGCTTGCAACGTTCCACATTTTTGGAATTTAAATAGATTGGGTATATTCATTTGATTCGTTGGAAGAGAATTGTCATTGAAAGAGAAATAATTTAAATTTAATGTAAATTTAAGAACTTGCAATATTGTACAATGGTGATAGATCAACAGAAAAAATCGAAATACTGTAACAAATATCGATTGTATAGCGACTATTTAGAGTGTGTAAATGTTACTGTAAATCTAAAAATTGCCTTGAACAAGGAATCGCAAAACCCAGCTAAATTTTCAAAACTTTAGCAAGAAGTAAAGTTAATAACAAAAACTAAATGTTCAACATTCACTACTGACCTCAAAAGATATTTCACTTAACAAAGTTCTTGTAAAGTATCTGTGATTGCAGTTAGGGGTACTCGTATCATAAAGGGGAAGCCATATTCTATATCGTGTATAATTTGCTCCTTCTTTATTGTGAAAATGCGTTTTTCCGTTCGCAGGAAAAAGGTTTACAGTAAACATGTGGATCCGTGCGAGCACGTGGCTTTCCGTGCGGACGCAGTGGAAACGACAAACATGTAAACAATGATTTACAAAATTGCTTTATTTTTTCCATATGAGCCATCAGAAAAAGTCTGTGTCCGTGCAGGAGCAGTGGAAACTCGGCATTAATCATCTCAGATATAAATTTTAATTGAATCTTATTGGTCAAATCCGTACATCATTCTGTGAACAGTGGAACTACAACCCATCCAGTAACTACTCTCGAGCAATGTTGTATTGGTACGCATTGGATTTAAATAATGCTGTGAATAAGACACTTTATAACGTGGTTTGAAGAAACCAAAAAACTTGAAATGTAGTTTTAAGAATTTTTTCTGTAGTGTCTACATAAACAGCAAAGTAGTGTCATGTTGAAAAACAGAAAACCAAGTGACCAAAAACTACAGGTGAAATCATTTAGGTGTGAAAACAGGTTTAGAGATTATGCATTCCTAAACTATAGAAGCCAATGAAAATTTAAACAGTAAAGAGAAAGATTTAACAATTAACAAAAACACCTGAAGGTGGCAGTACTATCCAAAACTAAAAAAAAGTATGATGACAGTACAACATAAATTTAAATTTAGAGTAATTAAAATGATTTTCTTCTGTCCATAATGTTAAAGGCAGACAATCAGATTCTGTTATCTTTTCAGTGTTTTTAATGTACTTGTTTATCAGACTTGCATTATGTGCTATTGCAATTTGGACTCAACCTAGGTTAATTATTCTACAAGCTATTCTGCCGACAGGCAATGCATTCCGGTTGTCTGGAAATGCCACCTAATAGCTTATTGTCCAAATATCATTACATAAATAAAGAGCTCTATGCTTGGCTATATATAATCATGTTTCCTTACTTTATAAGGATACCAGCCACAACAATATTCTGTATACTGCTAATATAAATGTAGAAAAAGAAGTTTATTAAAGGCAAAGTAAACAATATGATGCAAACATTAAAACCTTCTGCGCAGCTTCTTATGACAAGGTGAAAAGACATCTTGCCTAAGTTCGTAATCATTGTGTGGTCATATTAATTGTCGACAAATTTTTAAATAGCATTAAAACTATGCGATGTTATTGATACCTGGCAATTTATAAACTATGATTGATGAACAAACAATAAGATCTGAACGACAATAAGACGAACCTTGAAAAAAATTTAAGATTTTTATTATTCTAAAATACTGATTGCGTAAAAAATGTTCTTAGTGAGGTGATGAATAAAAGTAAAAGCTTGCTTAAGTTTATAATTTCTTTTATTTCAGACTTTTTTCAGCTGATATCATGATATGCTGATATAAAATTCAGGCACTAAACTGAACTGAACTGAACTGAAATCACAATAACTTTTCCTGGTACAAAAAATTAGGAGTTTGTGTGCAAACTTCTTAAAACAAAATTGGCGTTATACAAAAGCACCTGTTAAAGATTGACAATTTCACATCAGCATGTTATGCGAGGCGTTGCCAAGTGTACACAACTGCATTGTTGGGTACACTTAACCTTTGAGCTTTTAACGATTATCATCAATCGCTGGAACTGTGAAAAGGCTTATCTAGATCTGAATAAGGCAGTTGAAGTTTAATGTGGAGAACAGTTTCATTTAGAAGATACTTGAAAGTAACTGGTACAAACTATGTTCTCAATCCTTCCTTTCTACATTTCTCAAGTGTCCTATTATTATACAAAGTTCTGCGCAATATTTTTGATCACAATTTACAGCAATAAAAAAACAAGTACTTTTGTAAAATTACTCTATTTCCTTCCAAATCTATTAAAGAATGACAATGCTTTTATCATAAAATCGAGGCTGTCTATAGTTGGATGATAATTTTAACAAATGGTTGACATATGTTCAAAGTCACAAAGAACAAACGATATTGAATTGAAAATTTACATCATTGACCGATTATTGAATGTGATCGAAAATTGTAAGCTAAGATCAGGCTTAACAGACGATCAGAAGTCTTAAGTCGGCATTTACGTTTTCCATGTATTTTTATCAGACTGAGTATTTATGTGTGAGTGTAGACAACTCATGAGACAATATGGGAAACTCTCCACCAAAAGCACAAACACATATTTATGTTCCAGGTCAGTTTTTTTGCTTAAATGTTTACTGCACTGAGCGCATGGACATGGTAGCTAGTATCACTGCACAAAACACTAACATATGTTGCATGCATGCTGTGGTATAACTTGACTGTGCAGTAATTATAGATGTCGTCTGTCTACTTTATTTTTCATTAATTAACCTACTTTTGACAATACGCTCATCTCGGTTTGCCGGACCTCGCTTTTACGGATATCGGAAGAATCGGACAAATTTTGGACCCTTAAAATGTCCCGAATACTACAGACGCATTCCGCTGTTTCGCGAGCTGACCGCTAGTTGGTGGGCCATTACTTTGTGTGTCACTACATCAGTGTAACCACGTGTATATCTCTATATGTAAAAATATAGTCAGCTATGCAGTGTTATTTGAGTCAAATGCCGACAGGTTTTATATAGTTTTGCATAGGAGCGGCCCGTACTAGACGTTTTTTGAGAAATTTAGGTGAGTGATTCTACCTTACCACGAATCTAATACATGGCGCCAATAATACAATATTTAACTTACTATCGGTAAATGTGGAAAATTGGCAAATTAGGGCCAGTGTCTCCCTATTTTTGTCCAACAAACCGAGACATAAGTGTATTTAACTTTAGCACAATATATTTCCTTGTTTTGAACTTTCAGCTTGAGCTTGTTATACCACCCTGCACTTATTTTTGAAACCTATGCATAATTTTATTAACTTATGGCTTGGAACTCTGACTATTATTTAAGTAGAATAATTTTTATTTAACACCACCTGTGTCTGAAGTTAACATCTCTTTTAACGTATAATGAGTACATTATATACGATACTGAAAGTTGTAGTGGCGGCTCATGTATGGGTACTGTGGAACTGCAGCACCTCCTATTTTCACTCAATATTATCGATAATGTTCAATTATAATTAGTCTTTTCTTTAGTTCTTTCTTTATACTCGTAAGGAACCAGATCACGTGAGGGTAGTACTGTTTGCTTTATAGCCCAACATAGTGCGCTCACAGTAATGTGGTGTTTGGCTGTTGTGCACATATGGCCATGTACACGTCTGAGATAAGACGCTGCGCATTTTAGGTAGAAGAAGTACTGTCGCTCACGCAGTGTATGTTGTCAGTTGTCACGTGCTTAAAAGCTGTGCACCGGCATATTCTTGAACTGTGACAATTTAGGCTATTCGTAAGCAAACGATATTTTTTGTTTAGGATGTTATCAAGTTTATGTGTAAATTTTTGTATGTTTTTTTTGTTTAAAATTACAACATTAAAATTACAAGTTTCGTTTTACACAGTATTAAAACAATACCTAAAAATTTTCTGAAGCAGCACTCCCACTAATTTTATCCATGAGCCAACGCTGGGAAGTTGTGAGTGTGTGAGTTCATTTTGCATCTTTAGCCATGACTAACATTCCATTTCCTGAATTTCCAACGTTTTGATGTTGCAAAAGCTCGGGCAGGCTCTTTTGAGCAGTTTAAATGTGGACAGAAGTTACAATTTGTCATGCCTTTCTCTAGCACATTAAACACCTCTGTGTTTTTATCAAATACTAAGTGGCTTAAAAATCAAATAAAAGAATCTTAATTTCATTCTTGACCCAAGTTTTTGAAGAAACTTTTATGAACCATATAGCTGATGACTAAATTGTACTGCCGTTCAAACCTGAGATTGAAGACAATGTATGTTCGAAAAAAGTCAGTTTGAGAAATCTTTTCATTGAAGTGTTTTCACTTTTATTTTATAGCAAATATTTTTGCAACCATAAAAGCATGTGGTATATGAACATACTGACAACTTTTCCGCGACTTAACTGCCTAATCTTTTCTATTGAGCACTGGCAGCTTTTTCATCTCTCTTCTTATTTTTTATTTTCTTTGTTCTGGAATTGTGATTCACTTTGTATTGGATAATGTAAATACCACCAGTAAATTTTGTTGTGCTGTGTAGTGCAAACCAAATGGAAAATTTCCATTTATTGTAATTTACTTGTTATAATCATAAGATTGAAGCGCATTTATTCTAGTGAAAAAACTATTCTACTTAGCTAGACAATTGTTTATTATATGAAGTGCAAGAATAGATTGATATCTGCTTTTTGGCAAGAATAGATTGATATGGTCTTTTTATAGCTAAGCCACCTCAACAACAAGGCTATCCACAACAAGCAACTTATTCAGGCTATGCTCCACAACAAGGTTATGCTCCACAACAAGGTTATGCTCCACAACAAGGTTATCCTCCACAGCAAGGATATCCACTGCAAGCCTATGCACCACCGGGAGGATCAATGGAACCTCCACCACCGTACTCGTTGGTAAATTCATTTATTTGATTTAAACATAAGTTTATTAAAAATGTAACAACTAGGTTTGAAACAGACAGTTCTCCTCTAGTGGGGAACGAATTGCTAGAGACATATGCAGAACAATGGTGACCATAATGTACAAGAAATGTTGTAGTATTTATGAACATTACTATGTAACAAAGAGCAACAGTTAATACCATAGAAGCTTTTATTGTTGGAAATGAAAGACTGCACTAATACAAAAATTTGATTGTTCACATAATTACTTAGGGTCTGGTAGACATTGATTTTAAAAGTTGAAAAAAGGGTGTAGAGATTTGTAAATATTGTCTGGTCTGGTGGTAAAAAGAGCAGCTAATTAAGTAATGATCAACTGTTTTATAAAAAGAACACATTGACAACTAGGTAATACCAGCGACCAATCGTAATTTCTACATTTTCTGAGGTATAAATCATGATTAAGTTAACAAAAACCTGTGTGGATTAAAGGTAACACCATCTATCAGCCAAGTGCTGCTGCAAGGTCTCTAGGTCAGAATTTAGACACAATGCAGAATCTACCAGTTCTGTGTCTGTATCCATTATGGAAGTATCATCGGCAAAAAAGTGCGTGTCACACTGTGTACTATGAGTAACGTCATTTACGTAGACAAGGAACGAAAGAGGGCCCAGAATAAAGCCCTGAAGGACCCCATCAGCCAGGGACAAAGAATGTGATGAAACCTTCTAACTACTTGTTGACTACGTCCAGATAAATAAGAAGCTAACCAATGCAGCAAGTGACCCCTGGAACTTGTACCTTTTATTTCTAGAAATCGCAAATGGATGGGGGGTGCTGGTAATGGTTACATCACCCGTTCAACAACGGGTGTAGTAGGTATATTTAGAATTCGTAGGAGAGCCAGTATTAGGCATTGTCTCGGACCCAACTCGTGATTTTTTTCGGAATTCTCGGAAGGGATATATATAAATACATGTAGCTCTTTAGAAAGAGGAAAAACAGGGCTACACGATGATGTGGGTTACATTTTAGGATGCTTCCACCAAGAGGAGTAGCGACTAGTTGGTTAGAGGTTCCATTTTCGGCCATTCTCATATTATTGATTATAAGTGCATTTATACACAAAATTTTTTGCGGGGCCTTTGCTAATTATAGATTAATTTAGACAAGTGACAAAAAATATATTATGATGAAAAGTGATTTAAACAGTTCAGTTGGTTTTTTAGTGCTCTTCTAATGGCTGACTTTCATTTTCTCTCCTAGTTGGCCATGTTTCAGGGCCACATTATGACTTTTGGTACCACTAGGCTAACGAAATTATGGGGCCCTGTTGAAACGAACCCACGCTTCTGTCTCGCCTGCGCCTGTCTTGAATGTTTTTTACTCGTAATATATTTCAGCGACATTTATATAGCCCGAAGTAAACGTATTGCAAATTCTTTAAATAAACTAGAATGGTTATCGTTTATAAATATCTTTTGTTTGTCAATAAAGATATTCTTTACAAAATCCCACTATTTTACTGTTTATTGCAAATTTACCACATACTTCAACACAACTGTAAGTGACAGGGATGAGAATTTTCCGCGGATACGCGGAATTCCGAGTTTTTGGAAGACCAGTAGTGCCATTTTTGTAAACCGCGTAAATTCGTTGAGAAAGTTTGTACGGACCCTGTACATTATTTCACAAACTTGGCAGTAGACCGCAAGTTATTTGAGTCAATTGCAGACTGTTTTTATATACTTTTGCATAAGAGTGGCCAGTACTTAGGTGTTTTTGAGAAAATTAGGTATCATGTATCCTTGTTAGATGGGTATTTTAAATTATGCATGAAACAAGGTAACTGATATTTTAAGTCCACTTAGAGGCTCTCTATGGTCACAAAATTGCAATTTGTTGCTGGCTCCGAGGGGGTTTTGCCCCCCTTGAACCCCCATGGGGGCCTACGCGGCCCCCAAACCTCCGACCTGTTTCAGAGTTTTTTTGCAATTTGTTTTTTCTCATCCCTGATACTCATATTCTAGAGTAGTATCTCTTTTCTAGCAACCGCCTCCTCCGCCGCAGAATGTGACCGTCGTCCACCAGGGAGGTTTCGATGCTGGAGCAAGGTTCGATGGGGCAGCTAGGGCAAACATTCCGGTAAGCACGGCTCTTTGGCATTCTATTTTACAATACCTGAGAATAACTGGATAAAGGATGAAGGGCTTTTAGGAGGTTGAGCGTAATCTGTGAAACAGCCAGGTCTGCTCACATTTAAAGGGAAAGAATGCGCAATGTTAAAGTGTCTCAAAAAAATTATATGGGTCATTCTCCACAGAACGTACAATTTTTGTCCCAGGATAATTTTTTTAAATAACAAAGTTTCTGGTGTGATACTGTCTCATGACTGGTAGACACCAAACAAAGAGACTTATTCCAGTTGAATTTGTTGCCAGAAAAGTGATTTAGACATTTCTACTGAAGCTGAAATCAGTTCCTGTGAAAGTTTTTCCTATGTCCCCAGTTTACAGCCTTATTAATGACAGGGCAGAGTAATTTTGAGAACGTCTTTCCAGTCATTACCAGATTTTTTCACATCTGTTTTGCGCGTTCTGTAGAGAATGACCCGTGTATGAAGTTAAATTACTTAGCATTATGCATAGCTGTTTTAAAGACTTACGTAATTGGAAAAGAAAATTCTTAGTAATTTAAAGTATTCATGCCACCTGGTAAAACAGCACTGCATCGCTATCCCAGTGTGCACCACTGTGTCACTATCCCAGTGTGCACCACTGATTCACCAAAATCACGTTATTTATCTTATTGACAATATAAAGTAATTTAAACTTTTGCTCAGTTGGGGAAGAGTGTGTTACGAATTCTCTGGTCATTTTGTAAGCTTTATGCAGTGTTACCTAAACTTGTTTCAAATGAATGGCTGCACCTAATGGTCATCATGGGAGTTTAAATTTTGAAGTTCTATACAGTGTTACTGCAAACGCAAGCCCTGCATGGTACACAAGCTCTTGATGTGCTTGAGCTCCAGTTTTTCAAACTTCTTAACTCTATGATATGCCCTTATTTGCTATATGATGTTTACTCTTGTAAGTCACAAGGAATACTAGCTGATTACTGCACCTGCATCTTTGACTGTTAACTATTTAAGCGTGAAAGCGTGATTTGCAATGAGAGCATCAGAAGGAAACCGCTAGGCAAGTGATTAAATGTTTAGCTCCCCCAGAAATTCTTTTGGTAACAGTGGGCAGTTAACAGATTCAAAGCAAAATCGCTACACTAGTGTATTAGCACATGATAAGCGTACATGTTTACAAACAAAACGGTAATTAACATGATTGTTTCCACATATATTATAGTGCACAAGATGACCTAAAAGTAGGAAAGGCTCTTTGGGCATATGTTATTACTTGTGTTATTTGTGTTAATAACACAATAAAATGTGTTATTTTAAGTACGTGAAGGAAAAATATGGAGTCAATTATGCGGAGTTATTTGAGTCAATTACCAACAGTTTTTATGTACATTTGAAAAGAAGCGGCCCCTACTAGGCATTTTTCATTCAATTAAGCAATTGAGTCTATTAACCCTGAGGCTATTAAGAGGCACTGTATATGGTATATGAACAACTTTTTCTTGTGCTTTAAAGTAAGTCAGAGTATTAGATTTATTGTCTATGGTAGTACGATAACAGTTGTTATTGTTGCAGCCGCCACCACCTGGGATTGCTCCCAATGCTGCCCAATTAGCTGCCATGCAGGGACACAATGTCGTCGTCACGCAGAAACCTGGCAATTTTATGACTGGAGGATCCGACGGTGGCGCTACGATTTGGTAACTTTGCTCTATGTAAGCATGGATAAATTAAGAAGAATACTGCTTCGGATGGGCGTATATATTTTTATTGTGTGTGATCTATTTTTTGTATTAATTTACTGAAATGCTTCACGTGATTTACGAAGAGTAAATTTACATATTTGAAATTCAAGTCACCTTAGATAACTGTCTTGTGCCTTATCAGTGCATGTTTCTTTACTAATGTAGTGTAAGCATAGTTATAGTTTGTCTCGGAACAGAAGACCGCCAGGTATTTATTTAAAGGACAAGAAAAAGGTAACCTGAAGAAAAGGGGTGCTAAAATAGGTTTCACAAAAATTATATTACTTTATAGCAATTTAATGCGTACATTGTACGTTGAAATGATTTTTTGTTTGTTTTCATTTTAAATCTCCCGCAATACTGTACTGACGGCGCCATTACATGAAGTCATATACACATAATCAGGGGGAAAAAGGGAATGTTAAATTATGTCCCAAACAACTTTCCATGCAAATCTATATTACTTAACATTTCGCTTAACTGCTGGAAAGATTTATGCAACTAAAAATAATAATTGATAAAATGTCACTGACTCACTCTCCAGGGTGCGCCACTCACAAACCAAAAAATGTAATTTTAATCTTATTGACAAGATGCAGTAATTAAACACTTCATTTAGTTAGTAACAGGTGTGCTACGAATGCTCTGATTATCTTTTCAAACTTTATTCAGTGTTATCTAAATTTGTTTCAAAAGACTTATCGTCAAAATGGCTGCATCTAACAGTCATCGCAGGAGTTTAAATTTAAAAGTTTTATACAGTGTTACTGCTGACGCGAGCCCTGTGTACAAAAAGGCAGTGCGTTAAGTGGTACAAAATATCAAGACAAATTTTTTAGGCTTAAGTAAGTGAAGGGTTTTCTTGTGCTTTAAATGATACTGGGTGGAATAGTATGGAAATGCCATGTACCATAAATTTTGAAAAACAGCAATTTAGATTAATAGTATATGATTCTCTCTTCTTTTATTCTGTGACAGTTTTAAAATATCTGCCCCGGAGTTATTGAAAGTTTCTTGGGCGGACATTTTGGCAATTTCGTCCCCCTTGTGTTGAAAAACTGAACTCTTAATTTTTCTGTTTCTGAGCCTTTTGATTAAAGATTTATAGCGCAAAACATCCAAGAAAAGCAGAAATTATTACAGGAGTTGACATAAAAGTACTTTTTTTGCACTCGCAACTCAATACACACTACTGTACAACTGTTTTATAATGGCTTACTTCATGAATGCTGTATTTCTAACTTTTAAAGATCAGATTTTCTTACGATTTATCGAATATTACTTATAATTAGGTTCGCAGACGTTCGTATTAATAAAATTTAGAGTTGTGAAGTCGGGAGTCGTGAAGTCAGAGTTGGAATGGGCAGTAAATTTACTGCTAAAGGAGTTGAAATCAGAGTTGTTAGTACTTAGGGTTTTTGAGTCGGGACTCGGGAGTACACTCATTGTTAGGGGAGTTGGTAATAAATAGACAAACTCAAACTCCAGTTACTTTTAACACATTTATGCATAACGTCGCATTTGGGAAGCTTCCGTATCGGTGTCTATGCAGCTAGACTGTTTTTCAAGAATAAGAACTAGTGATGAAATGCCACTGTAGCTAAGTATTGAGAGTACTACAACTATTACTTAAAGGCAGGAGTCGAAGTTGGATCTAAAATTTTAGGAGGCAGAGTCCGGACCCAGAGTCAGGAGTTTAATGTACCGACTGCACAGCACTGATAACATTTGCAATAATTATAATGAATATCTTGCGTACATGAACTAAGCTTTAAATATGAAGTGCCTCTGACTATTTTTTCCTGCTATTTTCTACCTATCGATTGTTGTCATTTAGATTTTGGTTCATTTTTTGGAAGCTCGCCAGTTTTGCGTAAAAAAACAAGTGTGCAGTGATCGTGTTGTAATTTGAGTATTTAATTATCTTTGTTCTTTACTAGTAATATAAATATTTAGGAAAATGTTTTTGTGATGTCTGTGTGCAATTGAAATTGCAAAACAGTTTTATTCGAGGTGTTGTTATTTCATAGTTGTTACCTAAACAATTTCTGATATACAAAAGCCTCTGTATATGTGTGCCTTTAGCGATACGTTTATCTTAACTCTAACTTTGTCTGTAACGCAAGTGACCTTGACCTTAATTTTGACCGTGAAGATTATTAGAATGTTAATTACGAACGTTTCTGAACATTTTGTCTTTATTGGTATAGTATATCCAATATCATGGTTTTTCGACATGTACTTCGTTGTTTTCCACGTGTTATCTGTGGAAATTCATATATTTTAATACATCTTTGGAATATAATAATTTATATTGATAATCCATTGTTATTCAGATCCTGCCGTGTTTTGTTAAACAAAAACTTAGATCCAGTTTCACAAAGACATCACTAACTTAACAACGTTTTTAACTTAGTGACGGCTTTGTGTAACTGGCCCTAGGCTAGTATGTTAAGATAAATTGTATATTTCACACCAGTAGCATAACTTATACATTTCGGGACACCTGCAAAATAATCCTACGGGTTCCGATCATTTTAAGGTACAGTGGCGTACTCAGGTTCTACAGTCAGGGCCTATTTCAGGGGGGGGGGGGGGAAGTGGGGATACTTCCCCAGCGCCTCACCCTCCAGGGGGCCTCGCGCCAAGGTAACATTTTTTGGCTTTATGCGAGCAGACTGCCTCCTCTCTCCCCTCTCTGTCTCTTGCCGCATGCCAGTATTGCCAGTATTGACAAGTATTAAGGACTGGTCTTGAGAATAAAGCAGTTTTTCTTTCAATTGTTCTTTCCCTTAACAACTGTATAACTCCATATTTTCTCTTCGAAAATGCTGCTCTGGCATTCTAGCAGTTCAAAAATGTTCTGGGCGTCAACTATGGTGGTGACCCCCCCCCCCCCCGAGGGGGCCTCACAGTCCCCACTTCCCCGGGCCTCCTCGCTTAGCCTGAAATAGGCCCTGTCTACAGTTAGGGGGAGCAATCACTTAAAAGGGCGCCATTACACATTTGCCAAACATTTTTAATGCATTTATTATACATTTGTGTTTGAAATCAAAACATGGAAAAAATACAGTTTTAAAGAAGTACATAATTAAAGTAACGACTCTAGAAAATTCTTCTAAAGTTGTGGGATTAGAAAAACAAAAAAATACTCTACTTTTATTGCTCAAGTGAACTAAAAAGTTAAAAGAATAGTTGAAAAGGCGCCACCTGAGAAAATGTTCTCGGGGAGGAGTGGTTGCTCCACTATTAGCTACTCCACTGCTATGGCAAAATGTTGGTGGGGTGGATTCATGTCCATTACTTTTACTATTTGCATTTAAATTTGTTTATTGGTGATTTTGTACCGGCGAAAGTGTTTAGTAAATGTAAACATATTTAGTACCTTACGTTCAACTGCATATACACATCTTTGTATCATATTTTACAATCATGTACTGTCTGTCTCTTCTGTGCCTTTAAGACATTTCCGGCCATCTTTGTACTTTTGCTATCCTACCATTCTTGAGCTTAACTGAAATTTGAATCTAAGATTTATTTTTACGTGAAAAAGATAGCTCTACTTTGTCTAAAATGTAACCATAATAACATTACCACATCTATCATATAGTTTTGTAATTTTAGAATAATTTAATAGCACTATAGAGAACGTACTATATAAAAATATTTTCATTTTAAAAATTCAGCATTTCTACTGCATATATTGTCAAGAATTTTTCTAATAAAAATTTAATAACATTCATTAATTTGTGGGTTGTTTATGAAAGTGAGTCACATATAAAAATCTTTATTTTTCAGATATCTCTGCATATCATCTCTAGTGTTCTTGTCCTGATCCTTCGTGGCTCTCCTTTGCATCATCTTTATACCTTTATAATTGGATTCATACCATTGTACACCTCACGGAAAACAATTCATTCCATTCTACTGATCCGATTTAATTAGTAAACAATTCTTATGTGTTAGAATTTAGTTCGGGTTTGTAATTACTGTTAGTTACCAAAGATTTGTTAGAGCTCTTAAAATGTATAGTTAAAATATGAATGTTATGAATGTGAGAGTTTGTACTAAAGCAATTTTAGATTTGTGAAATGTTTTTCCTATAATGTATATTACTAATACCTATCATTGTTATTTCAAACAATTGAAATAAATGATTCTGTGATATATAATTAATGAAAGTCTTATTATTGAATACATGAGATAGTCAGCTTCTAGGAATCAACGTGTTTATTGAGCAACGCTCGTTTCGGCTACCATAGCTATTATCAAATTATAAATGAGCCAAAAGAAGAACAAATACTACATTAGTAAGTAGTAGTAGTAGTAGTAGTAGTAGTAGTAGTAGTAGTAGTAGTAGTAGTAGTAGTAGTAGTAGTAGTAGTAGTAGTAGTAGTAGTAGTAGTAGTAGTAGTAGTAGCAGCAGCAGCAGCAGCAGCAGCAGCAGCAGCAGCAGCAGCAGCAGCAGCAGCAGCAGCAGCAGCAGCAGCAGTAGCAGCAGTAGCAGCAGTAGTAGTAGTAGTAAAATTTTTATTTGCCCTTTTAAAAACATTGACCATCATAATAAAAGACAGACAATCAATGTTAGTTCATATAAAAAACATACACTGTTCTGGACAAATATGTCTGGTGCAAGCTGAACTATAAGCGCAACTAGAATTTCAAAAACAAAATATAAACTAGTTTAGTAAGGTCTAGGAAAAATGAAATTATGGTGCAATCTAAACTATAAGTGCAACTAGAAATTTAAAAAGAAAATTTAAACTAGTTTAGTAAGGTCTAGGAAAAATAAAATTATGATTTGAGTGAGTATCATCGTGTTCGTATGTCGGATATTTAAAACGAGTCATTAAATGTTTTTTTTTAATTTAAACTTGAATATTGATAAAGAGCTGCTGTGTTTTAGTGATGTCGGTAATGAATTCCAAAGTTGTATTGCTTGTTTAGTAATGGAATTCTTTCCATATTGATTGTTCGTTCTAATGTTTCTTAAATTGTTCTGTTATTCATACTGGGGTATTTAAGAAGTGGAAGCTTATTGTTTTTGAAACGAAAATTAATATTGTTGATATATTTATAGAGAAACAGGAGAGATTAGTGGTACAAAGGCACAAATTGAAACTA
The DNA here is from genome assembly GCA_030141605.1 of Tubiluchus corallicola. Taxonomy (NCBI): domain Eukaryota; kingdom Metazoa; phylum Priapulida; class Priapulimorpha; order Priapulimorphida; family Tubiluchidae; genus Tubiluchus; species Tubiluchus corallicola. The sequence goes on along the minus strand of JAQGDQ010001050.1, from coordinate 6,094 downwards.
CAAAACAACAGATTAGAATTTAACTCATCAAAATAAACGAAGTTGTAATGGCAGAAATTGCAGAAAAATGTGTAAAATTTTACCTAACACGAGAACATTTTTTCATTTTATTTTAATGCTTCTTTGTTGCCTAGTCTATTTAGTTATTTTGCTATTTTGTTTAATTTATTTCCCCATAAATTTATGCTAACAGTTGATTTTGCTAACCTACTTCATAACTATATTACACCTTTTAATTAGCAGTGCTACAAATTTTTCACAAGTTAACTAACCTGAGAAGGGTAGCTGCCTTGATGACCAATTGGTCTTGCGCTACCCTTTTTCCTACACCCCCTAACTCTTTCCTTTATGCATAATTTACCCTTTATAATAATTAACTATAACAATAATAGTCTACTTGTATTCTGGTGTAAATGAGGAGATAAATAAAAATGTCTATGAGACAAATGTCTATGAGGTAAACAATTATATATATATTTATATTAATTCTTTATTTGTCATTAAAATGGTTCACTCATTATAATAAAATTGAGTAAGCCTCAGCGTAATATTAAAATAATAACACTGTTCAAGACAAATGCGTCCAGTGCAGACTAAAAAAAAACTAAAGTGCAAAACTAAGGCCTAATTATATACAATAAATGAACATATTTACTAACACCACATTAAAATATTTTTCACAAAACAATATTACAAAAGTACATTAAATTTTACATGACATATTTTACACTATATATACATTTGACATGACACAATTAACAGAAACAAACTTTACATTACATAAATTTCACTCATTACATTTACACTATTTATACATTTGACATTACAAAACTAACAACACGTATTACATTACATAATTTTTTTTCAAATTTTCATTTTAATCGTTTTATGAAGTCAGGGGCGAGGGGTAGATGAAAGTTGTGTCTGTGTAATTAGTATCAGAATCAATTGCTAGAAGCTATTTCCTCGGGCAAGTTCACTAGTTTAAAACTCATTATATCACCTCAAACTCGTGGCTAATAATTTCACTACTACCGTGAAAGGGGAGGGGCTGACCCCTTGGGCCCACCCCCTAAATGCAGAAGTGCAGTTAC
>JAQGDQ010002063.1:0-16135 GCA_030141605.1 Tubiluchus corallicola | reverse complement strand
AGCACATATATGTATAAAAAGCTTTATATAAAATATTATTTTCTAATAATTTTATTAAAAATTGATATGATGAATATTAGGGTTATAAATAATATGAATAACTATAAACCATCTATATAAATATATTTATATAGATACATAAGATCTCTTTTAAATGTTTAAATATAAGAAATGTTATATCAAATTTACTCTCAATTAATAATATTCATTTAATAATATTCAGTAGCTTTCAAAGCCTCTACAACTTCTACAAATAACAACAAAGGAGGGACTATGTATGATTAAACTTTCTATTTGTAAACATTATTTGGACAACTTTTTTGTTCAATTTTTATTTCGGCACTTTCGTGTGTTAAAAAATGATTTTGCAAAAAACCTCTGATTTCCCTATATTCAAATGAATAATATTCAATTAATTGTAACTCTAAATTTTACACTTTCTCTCAAAGCTTTATAAATCAATATAAATTGAGGGGTTGAATTTACACTTATAAATATTATTTAAACAGGTTTTTATTAAAAATTTAGAAAAATTATATAGCTTTTGTATTTTCAAGGAGGCAAAAATGGGTATACCTATTAATAAAAAAAATTTTATATTTAAGGAGAGTAATGTGAAAAGTAAAAGATTTATTTATCTAATATTAATGTTATGTGTATTTTTTACAGGACAAATAATTTTAGGAGATGATTTTGGAGATGCACCAGAAAGTTATAGAACATTATTAGCAGATGATGGTCCAAGACACGTTAATGATGGTGTCAATTTTTTAGGAGAAAGAATAACAGATGATACAGATGGGTTTTCTAACGGAATAGATGAAAGTGAAAATGCCACAGATGACGACGGAGACGATGGAGTAAACTTAGGTGGAGTGTCATTACAAGGCCAAAAACTTTTAATAGGGGAAACAATTCCACTAGAAATAAGCGTATCAGGTAATGGAGGAGTTTTAAGTGCTTGGATAGATTTTAATGGAAATGGTAGATTTGATACAGGTGAGCAAGTAATAGATGATGAGTTAATCTTTGGAGGTTCAAGAACAATAAATATTGAAATACCTTCATCACAAACCCCAATAGTAACTTATGCAAGATTTAGGTATTGTACATCAACAAATGAGTGTAATGTTCCTATAGGATTAGCTTCAAGTGGAGAGGTAGAAGATTATGAAATATCTTTAATTGAAGACATAGACTATGGAGATGCCCCAGAAAGTTATAGAACTTTGTTAAGAAATAATGGAGCAAGACATGTAAATGATAAGAATAATTTTCTTGGAACAGTTATAACAAGTGATGTAGACGGGTTTTCAAATGGGATAGATATAAATGAAAATGCAACAGATGATGATGGAGATGATGGAATAACTATAGATGGAGTATCATTGCAAGGTCAGAAATTAGAGCTAGGATCAATAAATGAATTAGGAGTAGAATTTACAGGTGATCCAGGATTTTTAAATGTTTGGATAGATTTAAATGGAGATGGAGATTTTAGTGATGGAAATGAGCAAATACTAAATGATCATATAATTCTTTTTAGTGGAAATGTAGAACTAGATATACCATCTACAGAGTTACCTCTATCCAAAACCTATGCAAGATTTAGATATTGTATAACAGCAGGAGAATGTAATACTCCAATAGGTTTAGCAAATAGTGGAGAAGTAGAGGATTATGAGATATCATTATTTGAGGAAATAGACTATGGAGATGCCCCAGAAAGTTATGGTACATTATTTAAAGATAATGGAGCAAGACATACAAATGATGGCGTTAATTTTTTAGGTAGTAGTATAACAACAGATATAGATGGATTTTCAAATGGAATAGATGAAAATAAAGATGCAAGTGATGACGATGGAGATGATGGAATAACTATAGACGGGATATCATTGCAAGGTCAGAGGTTAAGAATAGGAGAAACAGTAAGCCTAGATGTAGAAGTATCAGGAAGTGCAGGTCTATTAAATGCATGGATAGACTTTAATGGAGATGGAGACTTTAATGATGCAGGAGAGCAGATATTAAATGGGATGGTAGTTGGTAGTAATGGAACAAGTATAAATTTAGAAATACCATTTAATCAAACTCCAATGGTAACTTATGCAAGGTTTAGGTATTGTACAGTTTCAGGGGAGTGTAGTACTCCAATAGGTTTAGCAAGCAGTGGAGAGGTAGAAGATTATGAAATATCATTCTTTGAAGAAGCAGATTATGGAGATGCTCCAGAAAGTTATGGCACATTATTTAAAGATAATGGAGCAAGACATACAAATGACGGTGTTAACTTTTTAGGTAGTAGTATAACAACAGATATAGATGGATTTGTAGATGGAATAGATGATAATGGAGATGCAAGTGATGATGACGGTGATGATGGTATAACTATAGGAGGTACATCATTACAAGAGCAAACACTAATATTAGGTCAAACCAATACTTTGAATGTAGACATATCAGGATCAGGTGGAATATTAAATGCATGGATTGACTTTAATGGCGATGGAGATTTTAGTGATGCAGGAGAACAAATAGCAATTGAAAAATCTTATACTGGTAGTGGTACTTTAGATATAACAATACCAGATACTGCAAGAGCAGGTAATACCTTTGCAAGATTTAGGTATTGTACAGTTTCAGGGGAGTGTAGTACTCCAATAGGTTTAGCAAGCAGTGGAGAGGTAGAAGATTATCAAATAAATATATTTCCTCAAGAATTAGACTGTGCACAAGAAGGAATATTAGTACAAGGGGGTGGGTCAGAGTGGATATTTGTTGACATGGTAACAGGAACATCAACAGTAACAGATGACAACATAAACTACGATTTCAACGCTATAGGGTTTAATGTGAAAGATAATCTTGTTTGGGGCTATAATTGGAATAGAAATGATGGAAGGCTAACAGTAACTGGAAAAAGAGGTGATGGAAGTTTAGTTACAGGACTTACAGCTCCTATTCCAGGCTTACCACGTGGTGGTTATATAGTAGGAGATGTAGATCAAAATGGGTTTCTTTATCTATCAGATACCAAGACTGTAGTTCATGTGATAGATTTAAATAGAGACTCAGAAAACTTTTTAGAAATAGTTAGAACATCAAATGTAGGAAGACATGGGCCTGATTGGGCTTTTCATCCAAAAGATGGAATGTTATATAGCATATCTGAAGATAAGGGACTGTTATTACAAATAAATCCTGAAACAGGTGCATCAATAAATCTTGGTCCTGCAGGGGTAGCAACATCAGGTGGTCATGGAGCTGTATTTTTTGACAAAGATGGATTTTTTTATGCTAGTAATAATGATAGCAATAGACTTTATCGTATTGACTTAAGGGAAGATCCAGGAAATGATTATGACGAAAGTAAATCATCGTTATTTGCCACAATAAATAACAATGTACCTAGCGGCAGTAATGATGGAGCCAGATGTGTATTAGCGAGTGTAGATTTTGATGCTGGGGATGCCCCAGAAAGTTATGGGACATTACTTACAGATGATGGTCCAAGACATGGAAATGATACTACTAACTTTTTAGGTAGTAGTATAACAAATGATACAGATGGATTTGTAGATGGAATAGATGATAATGGAGATGCAACAGATGATGACGGTGATGATGGAGTAACAATAAATGGCGTATCATTACAAGACCAAGCATTGATTATAGGTGAAACCAATACTTTGAATGTAGATATATCAGGATCAGGTGGATTATTAAATGCATGGATTGACTTTAATGGTGATGGAGATTTTAGTGATGAAGGAGAACATATAGCAGATGAGGTATCTTATACTGATAGTGGAACATTAGATATAGTTGTACCAGATACTGCAATAGGAGGTAATACCTTTGCAAGATTTAGATATTGTACAACAGCAGGAGATTGTAATAGTCTTACAGGCGCTGCCTCAAATGGAGAGGTAGAAGATTATCAAATAAAACTTAGTCCTATAGCGATAGAGAAAACAACAGTAGGAGATCCAGTATTATCAGAAGATGGTAATTTTTCAATAACTTACGAAATAGAAGTAGTGAATCTAGGAGCAGAAGACACAAGTTATGACTTAGAAGATACCTTAAAATATGGAGGAGGAATAACTCCAGAAAAAGTAGTAGTAAATTCAGATGAATTAAGTGCCAGCTTATCATTTGAAACTCCAGCAGATGATTTAAGTTTACCATTAGTAATTCAAACAAATCATACAATAGCAGGAGGAGTAACTCATACATATACCATAGTAGTAACAGGAACTTATGATACAGACACAATAAGCTCAGAAGATGGAGATTGTAACTTAATAGATGGAGAAGAAGGAACAGGGTTCTTAAATGAAGCGAAGATAACAGTAGATGGAGAAGAAATAACAGATGAAGTCTGTGAACCAATAGATCCAACAGATCCATCACAAGGTAATGTATTTATAGAAAAAGTAGTATCAAATGGTCCAGATATAACAGGAAATAACTTTGTAATAGATTATCAAATAAGAGTAACAAATAATGGAGAATTGGAAGATAATTATGATCTATCAGATCAATTAAAGTATGGTCAAGGCTTAACAGTAACTACTGCCCAAGTAACAGCAGCAAGTGCCAATGTAACTACTGTAAATCTACCAGTAAACTTGTCAACAAGCGCACCAGTAGAAATAGTATCAGATGAGCCAATAGAAGTAGGAGCAACAGAAACATTTGATATAAGAGTAACAGGAACAGTAGATACAGATCTATTTACAGGAGAAGAAGCAGATTGTCAGATAGAAGGAAATGAACAAGGAACAGGCTTCTTAAATGAAACAGAATTAACAGTAAATGATAATGTAGTAATAGAAACAGCATGTCCAGAAGAAGTAACAGTGGAAAAAACAGTAGTAGGGGACTTAGTATTATCAGAAGATGGAAATTTCTCAATAACTTACGAAATAAAAGTAGAAAACTCAGGAGAAGCAACAAGCTATGACTTAAAGGATACCTTAAAATATGGAGGAGGAATCACTCCAGAAAAAGCAGTGATAAAATCAGATAGATTATCATCAGATCTAATATTTGAAGAACCAGGTGATGACCTAACTAGCGAGCTAACTATAGTAACAGAGGAAACAATAAATCAAGGAGAAGTACATACCTATATAGTAGTAGTAACAGGTACATTTGATAGTGATGAAATAACAGATAATAGTGGAGACTGTGATTTAGATACAGGAACAGGTGGCACAGGTTTCTTAAATGAGGCAACAGTGGAAATAGATGGAGAAGAAGTAGATAACTCAGAAGCGTGTAAGCCAATAGATCCAGTAGATCCACCAGCAAATAATATATTTTTAGAAAAAATAGTAGTAAGTGGTCCAGACATAACAGGAAATAACTTTGTAATAGATTATCAAATAAGAGTAACAAATAATGGAGAAGAAAGAGCAAGTTATGACTTAAGTGATGAACTAAAATACGGAAAAGGTTTAGTAGTAAGCTCATCACAAGTAATAAATGTAAGTAGTAATGTAACAGGTGTGACACCACCAGTGGATCTAAATCCAGGAAGTAAAAGTGAAATAGTAGTAGGTGAAGAGATAGAGGTAGGAGATACAGAGACATTTGATATAAGAGTATCAGGAACAGTGGATACAGATATATTCACAGGTGAAGAAGCAGATTGTCAGATAGAAGAAAATGAACAAGGAACAGGCTTCTTAAATGAAACAGAATTAACAGTGGATGAGAATGTAGTAATAGAAACAGTATGTCCAGAAGAAGTAACAGTGAAAAAAACAGTAGTAGGCGACTTAGTATTATCAGAAGATGGAAATTTCTCAATAACTTACGAAATAGAAGTAGAAAACTCAGGAGAAGCAACAAGCTATGACTTAAAGGATACCTTAAAATATGGAGGAGGGATCACTCCAGAAAAAGCAGTGATAAAATCAGATAGATTATCATCAGATCTAATATTTGAAGAACCAGGTGATGACCTAACTAGTGAGCTAACTATAGTAACAGAGGAAACAATAAATCAAGGAGAAGTGCATACTTACATAGTAGTAGTAACAGGAACATTTGAATCAGATGAAATCACAACAGATGGTGGAGACTGTGATTTAGAAGGTGGAGAAAGTGGCACAGGATTTTTAAATGAGGCAACAGTGGAAATAGATGGAGAACCAGTAGATAACTCAGAAGCGTGTAAGCCAATAGATCCAGTAGATCCACCAGCAAATAATATATTTTTAGAAAAAATAGTAGTAAGTGGTCCAGACATAACAGGAAATAACTTTGTAATAGATTATCAAATAAGAGTAACAAATAATGGAGAAGAAAGAGCAAGTTATGACTTAAGTGATGAACTAAAATACGGAAAAGGTTTAGTAATAAATTCATCACAAGTAATAAATGTAAGTAGTAATGTAACAGGTGTGACACCACCAGTGGATCTAAATCCAGGAAGTAAAAGTGAAATAGTAGTAGGTGAAGAAATAGAAGCAGGAGATACAGAGACATTTGATATAAGAGTATCAGGAACAGTGGATACAGATATATTCACAGGTGAAGAGGCAGATTGTCAGATAGAAGAAAATGAACAAGGAACAGGCTTCTTAAATGAAACAGAATTAACAGTGGATGAGAATGTAGTAATAGAAACAGTATGTCCAGAAGAAGTAACAGTGAAAAAAACAGTAGTAGGAGACTTAGTATTATCAGAAGATGGAAATTTCTCAATAACTTACGAAATAGAAGTAGAAAACTCAGGAGAAGCAACAAGCTATGACTTAAAGGATACCTTAAAATATGGAGGAGGAATCACTCCAGAAAAAGCAGTGATAAAATCAGATAGATTATCATCAGATCTAATATTTGAAGAACCAGGTGATGACCTAACTAGTGAGCTAACTATAGTAACAGAGGAAACAATAAATCAAGGAGAAGTGCACACTTACATAGTAGTAGTAACAGGAACATTTGAATCAGAGGAAATCACAACAGATGGTGGAGACTGTGATTTAGAAGGTGGAGAAAGTGGCACAGGATTTTTAAATGAGGCAACAGTGGAAATAGATGGAGAACCAGTAGATAACTCAGAAGCGTGTAAGCCAATAGACCCAGAAACTCCAGAAAATAATAATATATTCTTAGAAAAAGTAGTAGTAAGTGGTCCAGACATAACAGGAAATAGCTTTGTAATAGATTATCAAATAAGAGTAACAAATAATGGAGAAGAAAGAGCAAATTATGATTTAAGTGATGAACTAAAATACGGAAAAGGTTTAGTAATAAATTCATCACAAGTAATAAATGTAAGTAGTAATGTAACAGGTGTGACACCACCAGTGGATCTAAATCCAGGAAGTAAAAGTGAAATAGTAGTAGGTGAAGAGATAGAGGTAGGAGATACAGAGACATTTGATATAAGAGTATCAGGAACAGTGGATACAGATATATTCACAGGTGAAGAGGCAGATTGTCAGATAGAAGAAAATGAACAAGGAACAGGCTTCTTAAATGAAACAGAATTAACAGTGGATGAGAATGTAGTAATAGAAACAGCATGTCCAGAAGATGTATCAGTGGACAAAGTAGTAGTGGGAGATCTAGTATTATCAGAAGATGGAAATTTCTCAATAACTTACGAAATAAAAGTAGAAAACTCAGGAGAAGCAACAAGCTATGACCTAAAAGACACCTTAAAATATGGAGGAGGAATCACTCCAGAAAAAGTAGTGGTAAAATCAGATAGATTATCATCAGATCTAATATTTGAAGAACCAGGTGATGACCTAACTAGTGAGCTAACTATAGTAACAGGGGAAACAATAAATCAAGGAGAAGTGCATACTTACATAGTAGTAGTAACAGGAACATTTGAATCAGATGAAATCACAACAGATGGTGGAGACTGTGATTTAGAAGGTGGAGAAAGTGGCACAGGGTTCTTAAATGAAGCAACAGTGGAAATAGATGGTGGAGATTCAACAGACACAGCATGTAAGCCAATAGACCCAGAAACTCCAGAAAATAATAATATATTCTTAGAAAAAATAGTAGTAAGTGGTCCAGACATAACAGGAAATAGCTTTGTGATAGATTATCAAATAAGAGTAACAAATAATGGAGAAGAAAGAGCAAATTATGATTTAAGTGATGAACTAAAATACGGAAAAGGTTTAGTAATAAATTCATCACAAGTAATAAATGTAAGTAGTAATGTAACAGGTGTGACACCACCAGTGGATCTAAATCCAGGAAGTAAAAGTGAAATAGTAGTAGGTGAAGAAATAGAAGCAGGAGAAACAGAAACCTTTGATATAAGAGTATCAGGAACAGTGGATACTGATATATTCACAGGTGAAGAGGCAGATTGTCAGATAGAAGAAAATGAACAAGGAACAGGCTTCTTAAATGAAACAGAATTAACAGTGGATGAGAATGTAGTAATAGAAACAGCATGTCCAGAAGATGTATCAGTGGACAAAGTAGTAGTGGGAGATCTAGTATTATCAGAAGATGGAAATTTCTCAATAACTTACGAAATAAAAGTAGAAAACTCAGGAGAAGCAACAAGCTATGACCTAAAAGACACCTTAAAATATGGAGGAGGAATCACTCCAGAAAAAGTAGTGGTAAAATCAGATAGATTATCATCAGATCTAATATTTGAAGAACCAGGTGATGACCTAACTAGTGAGCTAACTATAGTAACAGGGGAAACAATAAATCAAGGAGAAGTGCATACTTACATAGTAGTAGTAACAGGAACATTTGAATCAGATGAAATCACAACAGATGGTGGAGACTGTGATTTAGAAGGTGGAGAAAGTGGCACAGGGTTCTTAAATGAAGCAACAGTGGAAATAGATGGTGGAGATTCAACAGACACAGCATGTAAGCCAATAGACCCAGAAACTCCAGAAAATAATAATATATTCTTAGAAAAAATAGTAGTAAGTGGTCCAGACATAACAGGAAATAGCTTTGTGATAGATTATCAAATAAGAGTAACAAATAATGGAGAAGAAAGAGCAAATTATGATTTAAGTGATGAACTAAAATACGGAAAAGGTTTAGTAATAAATTCATCACAAGTAATAAATGTAAGTAGTAATGTAACAGGTGTGACACCACCAGTGGATCTAAATCCAGGAAGTAAAAGTGAAATAGTAGTAGGTGAAGAGATAGAAGCAGGAGAAACAGAAACCTTTGATATAAGAGTATCAGGAACAGTAGATACTGATATATTCACAGGTGAAGAGGCAGATTGTCAGATAGAAGAAAATGAACAAGGAACAGGCTTCTTAAATGAAACAGAATTAACAGTGGATGAGAATGTAGTAATAGAAACAGCATGTCCAGAAGATGTATCAGTGGACAAAGTAGTAGTGGGAGATCTAGTATTATCAGAAGATGGAAATTTCTCAATAACTTACGAAATAAAAGTAGAAAACTCAGGAGAAGCAACAAGCTATGACCTAAAAGACACCTTAAAATATGGAGGAGGAATCACTCCAGAAAAAGTAGTGGTAAAATCAGATAGATTATCATCAGATCTAATATTTGAAGAACCAGGTGATGACCTAACTAGTGAGCTAACTATAGTAACAGGGGAAACAATAAATCAAGGAGAAGTGCACACCTACATAGTAGTAGTAACAGGAACATTTGAATCAGATGAAATCACAACAGATGGTGGAGACTGTGATTTAGAAGGTGGAGAAAGTGGCACAGGGTTCTTAAATGAAGCAACAGTGGAAATAGATGGTGGAGATTCAACAGACACAGCATGTAAGCCAATAGACCCAGAAACTCCAGAAAATAATAATATATTCTTAGAAAAAATAGTAGTAAGTGGTCCAGACATAACAGGAAATAGCTTTGTGATAGATTATCAAATAAGAGTAACAAATAATGGAGAAGAAAGAGCAAATTATGATTTAAGTGATGAACTAAAATACGGAAAAGGTTTAGTAATAAATTCATCACAAGTAATAAATGTAAGTAGTAATGTAACAGGTGTGACACCACCAGTGGATCTAAATCCAGGAAGTAAAAGTGAAATAGTAGTAGGTGAAGAAATAGAAGCAGGAGAAACAGAAACCTTTGATATAAGAGTATCAGGAACAGTGGATACAGATATATTCACAGGTGAAGAGGCAGATTGTCAGATAGAAGAAAATGAACAAGGAACAGGCTTCTTAAATGAAGTAGAGTTAACAGTGGATGAGAATGTAGTAATAGAAACAGCATGTCCAGAAGATGTATCAGTGGACAAAGTAGTAGTGGGAGATCTAGTATTATCAGAAGATGGAAATTTCTCAATAACTTACGAAATAAAAGTAGAAAACTCAGGAGAAGCAACAAGCTATGACCTAAAAGACACCTTAAAATATGGAGGAGGAATCACTCCAGAAAAAGTAGTGGTAAAATCAGATAGATTATCATCAGATCTAATATTTGAAGAACCAGGTGATGACCTAACTAGTGAGCTAACTATAGTAACAGGGGAAACAATAAATCAAGGAGAAGTGCACACCTACATAGTAGTAGTAACAGGAACATTTGAATCAGATGAAATCACAACAGATGGTGGAGACTGTGATTTAGAAGGTGGAGAAAGTGGCACAGGGTTCTTAAATGAAGCAACAGTGGAAATAGATGGTGGAGATTCAACAGACACAGCATGTAAGCCAATAGACCCAGAAACTCCAGAAAATAATAATATATTCTTAGAAAAAATAGTAGTAAGTGGTCCAGACATAACAGGAAATAACTTTGTAATAGATTACCAAATAAGAGTAACAAATAATGGAGAAGAAAGAGCAAATTATGACTTAAGTGATGAACTAAAATACGGAAAAGGTTTAGTAATAAATTCATCACAAGTAATAAATGTAAGTAATAATGTAACAGGTGTGACACCACCAGTGGGTCTAGATCCAGGAAGTAAAAGTGAAATAGTAGTAGGTGAAGAAATAGAAGCGGGAGAAACAGAAACCTTTGATATAAGAGTATCAGGAACAGTGGATACAGATATATTCACAGGTGAAGAGGCAGATTGTCAGATAGAAGAAAATGAACAAGGAACAGGGTTCTTAAATGAAGTAGAATTAACTGTGGATGAGAATGTAGTGATAGAAACAGCATGTCCAGAAGATGTATCAGTGGACAAAGTAGTAGTGGGAGATCTAGTATTATCAGAGGATGGAAATTTCTCAATAACTTACGAAATAAAAGTAGAAAACTCAGGAGAAGCAACAAGCTATGATTTGATAGATACATTAAAATATGGAGGAGGAATCACTCCAGAAAAAGTAGTGGTAAAATCAGATAGACTATCATCAGATCTAATATTTGAAGAGCCAGGTGATGACCTATCTAGCGAGCTAACTATAGTAACAGGGGAAACAATAAATCAAGGAGAAGTGCATACCTACATAGTAGTAGTAACAGGAACATTTGATAGTGATGAAATAACAAATAATAGTGGGGATTGTGATTTAGAAGGTGGAGAAAGTGGCACAGGCTTCTTAAATGAAGCAACAGTGGAGATAGACGGAGAAGAAGGAGATAAGTCAGAGGCATGTAAGCCAATAGATCCAGAAACCCCAGAAAAAGATAATATATTCTTAGAAAAAGTAATTATAAGTGGTCCAGAAATAGTTGATAATAGGTTTGAAGTAGAATACAGAATAGATGTACAAAATAATGGAGAAGAAGAAAGAACTTATGATTTAAGTGACCAATTAAGATATGGAAACGGCTTAGAAATAACAAATGCCTCAATAGTGAGTAAAACCTTAAATGTAACAACAATATCAGATTCAGACTTGCCAATAACTTTAGTGCCAGGGGAAGAAATTACCATAGTAACAAATGAGCCAATACTACCAGGAGATACAGAGTCATTTGTAGGTAAAGTAGAAGGAACAGTAGACACAGAAATATTTATAGGTGAAGAGGCAGATTGTCAGATAGAACAAAATGAACAAGGAACAGGCTTCTTAAATGAAGTAAAACTAGTTGTAGATGAAAATGAAACAATAGAAACAGCATGTCCAGAAGAAGGTGAAATTGATTTAAATAAAGTAGCAAACCCAGGATCAAATGTCCAAGTAGGAGACACAATTACTTATACCTTAGTAGCCACAAACACAGGTACAGTGGACTTAAGAGATGTAACCATAACAGATCCAATGTTAGGAGGAGTGCTAACAGATTGTACTCCAGTATCAGGAAGCACTTTGAAACCACAGGAATCAATGGAATGTATAGGAATTTATGAAGTGACAGATGAAGATGTAAGCAGCGGAAGTGTAGTAAATACAGCAACAGTAGAAGGAACAAATCCAGATGGAGAAAAAGAAACAGGAACAGACACAGAGGAAGTGCCAACAAAGGAGACTCCAACAACAGAGGGAGATCTATCAGTAATGAAGTCTATAGTAAGCTATGATGACAATGACAATAGCGATAGCTTAACAGAGGGAGACACTTTACACTACAGTATAGTAACAACAAATGTAAGTGATGTAATAATATTAGGTGTAGAGGTAACAGATGAAATTGTAAGAGACGATGGAAACATAAGAGTGCCGCTAAGCTGTAACCCGTCTACTCCAGCTGATTTAGACCCAGGAGACTCTATAACATGTACAGGAAGCTACACATTAGATGAAATAGATGTAGAAAATGGAAAAGTATTAAATGAAGCAGTGGGAAGCGGTACAGATAGTGAAACAGGAGAAAGAGTAGAGGATAAAGACAGTGCCACAGGTACTCCAGAGGATCCTAAAAATCCAGATGAAAAATCCCCATCAATAGACTTAAGTAAATTGTATACAGGGCATATAGAAGCAGATAATGACGGTTTAATAGAGGTAGGAGAGGAATTAGAGTACTTATTATTAGTAACAAACACAGGAGATGTAACTTTAGTAAATGTAGAAGTAATAGACCCTCTAATAAGTCCAGATCCACTATCTTGTCCAAAAACTACTTTGAGGCCTTTAGAATCAATGGAATGTGGCCCAGTAACTTATGTTGTACAAGAAGAAGATATAGAAAATGGTTTTGTACATAATGAAGCAACAGCCAATGGAACAGATAGTACAGATCCATCAAGGGAAGTAACAGACAAGGAAGATGTAGTAGTAGAAATAACAGATCCAGCAGACTTAACAACAGAAAAATCAGTAACAGATGATGGAGATGAAATAGCAGAAGCAGGAGAAGTACTAACTTACACAATAAAAGTAACAAATAATTCAAGTTATAAAGCTCAAAGTGTAGAGATAAAAGATAGTTTATTATCTAAAACAGATGAAGAACTAAATGCCTTAGGTATAGATTCAATAGGAGGTTTATCAGTATTACCAGATACAATAATTTATACTGAAACAAATGATGGCTTAATATTAGATGAGATTAATCCAGGGGAAACAGTGACAATAACTTATGAATTAACAGTGTTAGACCCACTTCCATCTGATATAACAGAAATAATAAATGTAGTAACAGATGATGGAACAACTCCAGAGGAAAGATGTATAGAGCCAGATCCTAAGTGTACAGTGATAGAGACAACAGGAGAAATCAAAATAGAGAAAAACACTCCAAAGGAAGATGTATTAGTAGGAGATATAGTTCCTTATACATTAACAATAGAGAATTTAATGGGTGTATATGTTGAAGATCTTTATGTTGAGGATACTATACCAGCAGGATTTATTTACATTGAAAATTCAGCTAAATTAATAAGAAATGGCGAAAAAGAAGACATAGATGTAACAGGAACAAGGCCAATAATAATAGGGCCATTTGACTTAGAAGTAGATGAAACAGTGGAAATCACCTATAATTTAAAGGTAGGAGTAGGAGTAGTAGAAGGAGAGTACAAGAATATAGCAGTAGTAACAGATGAAGATGGAAATGAGTTATCAAATAAAGCAGAGGAAAAAGTATATGTAAATGACAGTTTATTTGCATGTGATAGCTTTGTAATAGGTAAAGTGTGGCACGACATAGATGAAGATGGGTGGCAAGATAAAGCAGAAGCAACAGGACTATCAGTGTTAGGCTTAAGCTCAAGATATGAAGGAAGCACAATAACTTATGACAAATCAAATGAAGAAGTACTCTTAGAAGATGTGTCTAATATATCAGGGTTGAAGCTACCAGGTAAGAAGACTAGAGGAAGCGACCCAGCTAAAATAGTAATAAGAAGACCAATAGATACTTTAGATGATTTAGAGGATATAACTATTACAACAAAAGGTGGAACTAAAGTCACTTTAACAGCAAATGGAAATGTCATAGAAGATCACAAAGGTCAAAAATCAAGAGGAATGACAGGAGAAGACATATCAATAACAAGAGAAGTATTTGAATCAGGTCCAGCAACAAAGGAAGTTCATGACATAAAAATAGAAACAGTAAAATTAAAAAATATAATAGCACCAGTTTATTTTGATTCAGGTTATGCAGATATAAGAGTTGAAGAATTAAATAAACTAGAGCAAGTGTTATCTCAACTTAGCGATAAAGAAAACTTAAGATTGCATTTAGTAGGCCATACAGATAGCCAAAGATTAAGTGCAAATGCTAAGAAGAGATATGCAGATAACTATGAGTTATCAGAAGATAGAGCAAGGCAAGTTGGAGAATATCTAGGACAAAAGTTAAGCTTGCCTCCAAGTAAAATCCAGCAAGAAGGTAGAGGTCCAGATGAGCCAGTGGCACCAAATGACAAGCCAGAAAACATGCAGCTTAATAGAAGAACAGAAATAGAGATTTGGTATGATATAAGAAAAGACGATATAAAATTAATACCAAACACAGATAGGGCTTTAGAAGAAGTAATAACAATAGCTAATAACGGAGTTGAAGAAAGAGGATTGCCAGGAGTAAGGTTAGCGACAGTTGAAGGGTTATTAATAGAAACAGATGCCTATGGAAGATACCACATAGAGGATTGCCATGACTTACCAAAAGCAGGTGAAAACTACATAGTGAAGGTAGATCCAATGACACTTCCACAAAATAGTTACTTCACAACAGAAAACCCAAGAGTTAAGAGACTAGGGCACATAGTAGAAGAATTTAACTTTGGTGTAAAATACCCTCAAAGGGAAATGAGAAAGAAGGAAACAGTAATAGAAATAGAAGTTGGAGAAGTATTCTTTGATACAGATAGTGATATAATTAGATCTGATCAAATAGGATCTCTAAGAAAGATAGCTGATGAGCTAAGTAAATATGATAAAGGTGTAGTTACAATAGTTGGAAATACTGATGGAAGAGCGCCAAGTGATTATAATATTGACTTAGGAAAGAGAAGAGCTGAAAATGTTAGAGATGAATTAAGAAAACTACTTGGAGATAGTAAAGCTAAGAATATTGATGTTAGATACTAAATAAGTTAAGATCCCTATGAAATATATAGGGATCTTTTTTTATTAGTTATGTGAAATTAATATGATATTAGTAGTATTTTTAAGAATTTATAAAAGATTTTGTGTAATGTAAATAAATTTTTCTAGTAAAATATTAAATAAATAATTTAGTAGCGATTTAGTATTATAAAGCAATAAACAATGTCAAAAATAAAAGTATTATTAATAGAATATCATCTAAAGGAAAATAAATATTTCATAAAAAATATCTCATGAAAGATATAAACACGTCTAAATCATCACAAGGGGGTAAATTTAAATTTTAAATATAAACTAAAGATATAATTACAAAAGTTAAAGCATCATATAAAATCAATATATGGATAAGCACTTCAGTTAAATGAATCTTACTAGTAATAAATTATTGATGTTATCTATTATAAAGTTTAAAGTAAATAATTCTTTATTCAAGTCACTGTGTTTATTAGTGGGAAACTATAACGTTAAAATCGAAATGAAAACCACATTAATAAAAAAATGAAACAGCTATTTATGCATTTAAAAATAGAGCATCTATAGAAAATTTATATTAATAGAAACCTACTGAGCATATAGATTAGGTTTACTTTTTAAATTTAAAAATTTTTACAAAATAATTACATTTTTTAAAGACACCTATTATCTAATTGAACTAGCTTTAGTTGTATAAGGATCTTATAATGTTACTTAGTGCATATTCTAAGCCTGAT
>JAQGDQ010001203.1:0-55716 GCA_030141605.1 Tubiluchus corallicola | reverse complement strand
CATTTTCAAACTGTAAAACAGGAGACCTTACAAATGTGTGCCATTTTCAAACTGTAAAACAGGCGACCTTACAAATGTGTGCCATTTTCAAACTGTAAAACAGGAGATCTTACAAATGTGTGCCTTTTTCAAACTGTAAAACAGGAGACCTTACAAATGTGTGCCTTTTTCAAACTGTAAAACAGGATACCTTATAAATGTGTGCCTTTTTCAAACTGTAAAACAGGATACCTTATAAATGTGTGCCATTTTCAATTTTTTACATCGTAGTCTACACGACAGTAAAAGAAGTAAAATGATTTTTTTAATTTTTAGATTTTTCATTTACAAAATCATTTCTATCATTTACACGTCTGCGTTGTTTATAATAGTTCCAAGTCTTATTTACTTCTCTGTTTAATTTTTACTTTTCGTCTCCTGTGATCAAACTGTTTAGTGACCTGACACCCCCCCCCCCCCCCACTACCACACACACTTGTTTCACTTGCAATTAATCAGTAGACCTATGCTAGCTAAGGTTTACTTATTATATCTGCTGCACTAATTTATGCAAGACAGTTTGAGTTGAAAACGTAATCATTAAGTTACTGTAGTGCAGACATTTTCTATGATCCAGTTCTGAAAGCAAAATTTGTTGAAAATCCGCTTACTTGAGCAATTTTAAGACTTCCATGTTGTTTTAATTTCAAAAATGTTAGAAAAATATTCATAAACAATCATCGGAAAATTTGATGTGTCACATGTTCAAGCTGCAGCAGTTTTAGCAATAGTTAGAGATAGTTAGTGATAATTAGTGATAATTAGTTTTAGTTTTAGTTAGTAACAGGGCGGTAGGTAAGGAGCGTAGGGTCTCATCAATTAAAACTATAAAACTTGTTTTTATCAAGTGGTTTTTTATGTTTATATGATATGCAAATCATTTAAAAGGTCCTACTCTCCTTGCCACGTTAGAGCCGTTAATTAATTTATTAATTAAAGAATAGATTATTTTATTCAAAGCCTTACAAAGTCTTCCAAAATTTACGAGATAAATAAGAAACAGTGAGACACGGCTTTTACTTTGTAAAACTTTGAATATCTTGCAGTTAGATCTGCACTAATTAGGATTACGTTAATTAATAGGCTCTGAATCATCAAGAGCGACTGCAGCGCTGCCGGCAGCTGCTGCAGTAACTGTAGCAACTTGAACACTGCGGCGTTGTGTGTTGAAGATGTTATGATTAAAATTTGGGCTAAAAACCATCTTGTAATCTTGCCTTTAGTCCTGAGGTAGAACTTGTTTTTACTGCAGTAATTTAACTGAAATTACAGCAATTAAACTTACTTCTCAATAAAGTGATATTAGATTGGGAAAAACTCTTTTAGCAGCAGATATAATTTTAATGATAAGTTGCAAGTGATGTGTTTTTTTGTAAAAAAGCAGGCACATTTTATCATATTGTATCACTGGCTACGTCATTATTGGTCACTCAACGTAGTTCTGTTAACTGTCTTTTATAGAGAGTTGAGTTGTCACTGAATTTAAACCACAAACTAAAGTCACCTATAGAGAGTTGAGTTGTCACTGAATTTAAACCACAAGCTAAAGTCACCTATAGAGAGTTTGAGTTGTCACTGAATTTAAACCACAAGCTAAAGTCACCTATAGAGAGTTGAGTTGTCACTGAATTTAAACCACAAACTAAAGTCACCTATAGAGAGTTGAGTTGTCACTGAATTTAAACCACAAACTAAAGTCACCTATAGAGAGTTGAGTTGTCACTGAATTTAAACCACAAGCTAAAGTCACCTATAGAGAGCTGAGTTGTCACTGAATTTAAACCACAAGCTAAAGTCACCTATAGAGAGTTGAGTTGTCACTGAATTTAAACCACAAGCTAAAGTCACCTATAGAGAGTTGAGTTGTCACTGAATTTAAACCACAAACTAAAGTCACCTATAGAGAGTTGAGTTGTCACTGAATTTAAACCACAAACTAAAGTCACCTATAGAGAGCTGAGTTGTCACTGAATTTAAACCACAAACTAAAGTCACCTATAGAGAGCTGAGTTGTCACTGAATTTAAACCACAAACTAAAGTCACCTATAGAGAGTTGAGTTGTCACTGAATTTAAACCACAAACTAAAGTCACCTATAGAGAGCTTGAGTTGTCACTGAATTTAAACCACAAACTAAAGTCACCTATAGAGAGCTGAGTTGTCACTGAATTTAAACCACAAACTAAAGTCACCTATAGAGAGCTTGAGTTGTCACTGAATTTAAACCACAAACTAAAGTCACCTATAGAGAGCTGAGTTGTCACTGAATTTAAACCACAAACTAAAGTCACCTATAGAGAGTTGAGTTGTCACTGAATTTAAACCACAAGCTAAAGTCACCTATAGAGAGCTTGAGTTGTCACTGAATTTAAACCACAAGCTAAAGTCACCTATAGAGAGTTGAGTTGTCACTGAATTTAAACCACAAACTAAAGTCACCTATAGAGAGCTGAGTTGTCACTGAATTTAAACCACAAACTAAAGTCACCTATAGAGAGCTTGAGTTGTCACTGAATTTAAACCACAAACTAAAGTCACCTATAGAGAGCTGAGTTGTCACTGAATTTAAACCACAAGCTAAAGTCACCTATAGAGAGCTTGAGTTGTCACTGAATTTAAACCACAAGCTAAAGTCACCTATAGAGAGCTTGAGTTGTCACTGAATTTAAACCACAAACTAAAGTCAACTATAGAGAATTTGAGTTGTCACTGAATTTAAACCACAAACTAAAGTCACCTATGTCACTGAATTTAAACCACAAGCTAAAGTCACTTATAGAGAATCTGAGTTGTCACTGAATTTAAACCACAAACTAAAGTCACCTATAGAAAGCTGAGTTTTCACTGAATTTAAACCACAAACTAAAGTCACCAACGTTCTTTGCCCCACCAGTACAATGCGTTGTAAGCTTCTGCTTTCCTAACTCCTTGTCGTTTTGGAACGACAGCCTGTCATCTTAAACACCCACATTTTGAAATTGTTGTGACTTTTGACCTTCAACCGTATAAGTTGCATCAGTTCAGGCACACAACTCCCGCTTACCATTTTAATGCAATTGTCTCTTATAATTGTTTCTAAATCGTAGCATCCTTTCCTCTTCCACCACTAATCTAAAGTCATTGATTACTTCATCGATCTCCTTCTCCACCTGGTACAGTAAGTTATCTACCTTTCCTTTCCGAATTCTTTGCCGTTGTGCTTTTGATGTCACCTTTACCTGTGAACCACCCACTCAAAGTCACTGAATACCCCATCTTAGTTACTCATCTACCTCTTGTTATGAGTTGCATAATGTTTGTCAATGAGCTCCTTGCAGTTTTGTAACCTCCTTTCTCTAGTAGTTTTTAAACTTTCATCTCCTTTGACTTTAATCCACCCACTCAAGGTCACTGACCACTTCTCCAATGTCACTTCCTCACTTGGTACAGTAAGAGGAGTACCTTTGTTTGTCCAGCCGCTCATAGTCCTTACTTGTTGTAAACTTTGACCTTATACTGCCCTCCCCCATGTCACCACTTACCCAACAACAATTTCTCTCCCATCTCTTGTTATGACCTGCTTAAGTTTGATGACTTAGCTCCTTAACAATTCTAGAGTTCTAAGACACAGTTGAAGTGACAGTTACATAAGTAATCCAAATAATAAATAAATAATCTCTGGGTTGGAAAGTTGTGTTTTGACTATTCAATGAGTTTTGCTATTTTTAAACTGTGCTGCACTTTCGTATTCGTCCCCTGCCTGCTTACTCTCTAAACCACTAGGTGAGATGTTTGCACATTATTTGTCCCTGGTGGTCAGTGTAATTTACAACATGCAGCATTTGAATGTTTTCGTCTGAAGAAGAAACAATGGCAAAGTTTTATAAAACGTGATCTTGAGTCTACCAACACCTCCGTTGGTTTGTTCTTGAGGTCTTTTAGGGGTGGTTAAACTCACTGGTTGGTCCGAGATTACAGCCTCGCTGTCAACTTACGCTGACTTAATTTGGCATTTACAGCAGTACAATAACGCAAGGCACTATATAGTAAATTTATTATAATTTATAGTGTTAGTACTTTTTATAGTAACTCAAGTCGCAAAAAAACTTCCCTCTCAAGTTATACGTTACCATTACGCCTAACTACTTCAAAGACTTGGACACTTAGTTTCTTAACAATTGTTGATTTGTAAGACTATCACTTACACTGGGTTTATTATGGACAACTTCCAGAAGTGGTCGAGCTTTGTTTACTCCACGTATCTCTCTTGTCTGTTTCCTTTATACTTAACAGGATAGTCTATAGTGTTCCAGTGTGTCCTACTTAAATTTAGTGTTTATATTCTGTTTTGTGACTGTATAAAAATGTAACACGGTCAGGGACGGCTCTAGGCAAATTGGGGTGCTCTAAGCAAACACTTTTTAACGCCTTCTCTTCCAGGTAGAATTTTTAGCGCCCACTTTTCCACGTAGAGTTTTTAGCGCCCTCTCTTCAACGCTCAATCCCTTCTCCCGCTGCCGCCTCCACCATACCCCCCAAAATTGAATTTGTAGTGACAATATTATAAAGTATAACGGTAGCGTATAATTGGTGCATGTTCTAGCCCTCTTGGTTTATTAAGCACAATTGTTCATAATTGTTATCACTTATGCTAAACTTAAAAATTAGAGACTTCTAAAATTTGTTGCCCCAGCTAACTGCTTAGCTTGTTTAGTGGTACAGTCTGCTCTGAACATGGTATAAACAGTAAACAAGCACCTTGTATAGAGTGGTACAGTCTGCTCTGAACATGGTATAAACAGTAAACAAGCACCTTGTATAGAGTGGTACAGTCTGCTCTGAACATGGTATAAACAGTAAACAAGCACCTTGTATAGAGTGGTACAGTCTGCTCTGAACATGGTATAAACAGTAAACAAGCACCTTGTATAGTTCTAATCTAGTGAATTTGGTGATTAACTGACACTGGTTTGGGCTTGTTCTGGACAACTACTAATGTTGGTTGAGCGCTTAAAGGACAAGAAAAGGGGCACCTGAAGTAGGTTTCAGAAAAATCACCTTGAAAAATTATACTACTTTACAGTAATTTTATGTAAATATCGTATTCACGTCGAAAAGAATTTTCGTTTGTTTTCATTTTAAATCTCCCGCAATACTGTTCCGACGCCACGTAAATCAGGGGAAGAAAAGGAAATGTTAAATTATGATCTAAAAAACTTTCCATGCAAAACTATATTACTTAGCATTTCACTTAACGTGCTGGAATGACCTAAATAACTAGACTAATAATTTAAAATGTTTGTGCCAATTGGTAAAATGTCACTGATTCACCCTCCAGGGTGCGCCACTCACTAGCCAAGAACGTATTTTTAATCTTATTGACAAGATTCAGTAATTTAAAAGTTTACTTAGTTAGCACGTTCATGCTACGAATACTCTGATTATTTTTTCAAACTTTATTTAATGTTATCAAAACTTTTTTCAAACGACCTACGATTAAAATGGCCTCACCTAACGGTCATCTGGAGTTCAAATTTACACGTTTTATACAGCGTTACTTCCGACGCAAGCAATGCATACGAAAATGTAGAATGTAAGTGGTATAAAATCTCCATGGACATTACCCCTCCCCACTGATAATTTGGCAGCAAAAATTCTCTAGTTATCTTGCATGAAGTTTTGAGCAAATATTTATGAATATCTGTGAAGATCTTGCAGCTGTAATCTTGGCTCGGTGCCAGCAATAATTTATCTTTCTCTTCCATCCTCGTACTTTGTAAGGACAAGATTTTGTCCTGTGTTTCCTATACCCAGCATTCACGATCCCCAATCCGTTATTATTGTGATTAAAGAAATTTTACAACTAATTTAATAGTCTGATTTATAGTACCAGTTTAACCTATTCGTGGTAAAATAATGATTAAAATCATTAGATGTCACATCACTGTGGGCTTTTGTAATGCACATTGTAAAATTTAAATGTTTTTCGGTTGACGAACAAACGAATTTGCGTGTTCTAGATTTCTGTAGATTTCTTGTAGATTTCTCACAGTTGAATCAGGTAATCACTGAATGCAGAAACGTTTTTTCTTCCTCGACTGGGAACCATTCACATTTCTATGTAGAACTGGGCTATTTTACAAACAAGCATTGTATTATTTTGTTTCAGTATTGTCATGATCGTCTTCGCTATCATCATCATCATCGTCATCTCCACTACAACTAGCTTCTTCGTAAAGAAACCACAAGACTGCCAGCAATTATTTTCGTCGTCATTGTTGTTGCCGCCGCCATTATTTGTCTTTTTTAACAGTTTTTGTTTTTATGTTGATTTTTGCAGATTTCTTTTCATTCGAGAAACAACATTTCCTTTTGTAAACACATTTAAGAATGCTAAAGTACGTTTTCTTTTCGATTATTATTTCCCTTTGGTTTTTAAACAATCACAGCAACAGGTTCCATGGCGAAGCAGTCCAGCAGACATCATTCTAATTTTTGCCTTAAGTGCTGTTGTTCTATCAAGTTGCTTGTAAATTTTGACCATTGATGATTATGGAAAATTGCTCCCATTCTCTAAATTTCATTTGGTTCCTAGTTACTGCTATAGGGTGTTTGACAAAGTTGTGCAAGCAGATGATTCCAGTTTTTTCCCAAGAACTTGTTGTTCTGTTGAGTGGCTATTAGTTACTGCTATAGGGTGTTTGACAAAGTTGTGCAAGCAGATGATTCCAGTTTTTTCCCAAGAACTTGTTGTTCTGTTGAGTGGCTATTAGTTACTGCTATAAGGTGTTTGACAAAGTTGTGCAAGCAGATGATTCCAGTTTTTTCCCAAGAACTTGTTGTTCTGTCGAGTGGCTATTAGTTACTGCTATAAGGTGTTTGACAAAGTTGTGCAAGCAGATGATTCCAGTTTTTTCCCAAGAACTTGTTGTTCTGTCGAGTGGCTATTAGTAACTGCTATAAGGTGTTTGACAAAGTTGTGCAAGCAGATGATTCCAGTTTTTTCCCAAGAACTTGTTGTTCTGTCGAGTGGCTATTAGTTACTGCTATAAGGTGTTTGACAAAGTTGTGCAAGCAGATGATTCCAGTTTTTTCCCCAAGAACTTGTTGTTCTGTCGAGTGGCTATTAGTTACTGCTATAAGGTGTTTGACAAAGTTGTGCAAGCAGATGATTCCAGTTTTTTCCCAAGAACTTGTTGTTCTGTCGAGTGGCTATTAGTTACTGCTATAAGGTGTTTGACAAAGTTGTGCAAGCAGATGATTCCAGTTTTTTCCCAAGAACTTGTTGTTCTGTCGAGTGGCTATTAGTTACTGCTATAAGGTGTTTGACAAAGTTGTGCAAGCAGATGATTCCAGTTTTTTCCCAAGAACTTGTTGTTCTGTCGAGTGGCTATTAGTTACTGCTATAGGGTGTTTGACAAAGTTGTGCAAGCAGATGATTCCAGTTTTTTCCCAAGAACTTGTTGTTCTGTCGAGTGGCTATTAGTTACTGCTATAAGGTGTTTGACAAAGTTGTGCAAGCAGATGATTCTAGTTGTTTTCCCAAGAACTTGTTGTTCTGTCGAGTGGCTATTAGTTACTGCTATAAGGTGTTTGACAAAGTTGTGCAAGCAGATGATTCCAGTTTTTTCCCAAGAACTTGTTGTTCTGTCGAGTGGCTATTAGTTACTGCTATAAGGTGTTTGACAAAGTTGTGCAAGCAGATGATTCCAGTTTTTTCCCAAGAACTTGTTGTTCTGTCGAGTGGCTATTAGTTACTGCTATAAGGTGTTTGACAAAGTTGTGCAAGCAGATGATTCCAGTTTTTTCCCAAGAACTTGTTGTTCTGTCGAGTGGCTATTAGTTACTGCTATAAGGTGTTTGACAAAGTTGTGCAAGCAGATGATTCCAGTTTTTTCCCAAGAACTTGTTGTTCTGTCGAGTGGCTATTAGTTACTGCTATAAGGTGTTTGACAAAGTTGTGCAAGCAGATGATTCCAGTTTTTTCCCAAGAACTTGTTGTTCTGTCGAGTGGCTATTAGTTACTGCTATAAGGTGTTTGACAAAGTTGTGCAAGCAGATGATTCCAGTTTTTTCCCCAAGAACTTGTTGTTCTGTCGAGTGGCTATTAGTTACTGCTATAAGGTGTTTGACAAAGTTGTGCAAGCAGATGATTCCAGTTTTTCCCGAAGAACTTGTTGTTCTGTCGAGTGGCTATTAGTTACTGCTATAAGGTGTTTGACAAAGTTGTGCAAGCAGATGATTCCAGTTTTTTCCCAAGAACTTGTTGTTCTGTCGAGTGGCTATTAGTTACTGCTATAAGGTGTTTGACAAAGTTGTGCAAGCAGATGATTCCAGTTTTTTCCCAAGAACTTGTTGTTCTGTCGAGTGGCTATTAGTTACTGCTATAGGTGTTTGACAAAGTTGTGCAAGCAGATGATTCCAGTTTTTTCCCAAGAACTTGTTGTTCTGTCGAGTGGCTATTAGTTACTGCTATAAGGTGTTTGACAAAGTTGTGCAAGCAGATGATTCCAGTTTTTCCCAAGAACTTGTTGTTCTGTCGAGTGGCTATTAGTTACTGCTATAAGGTGTTTGACAAAGTTGTGCAAGCAGATGATTCCAGTTTTTTCCCAAGAACTTGTTGTTCTGTCGAGTGGCTATTAGTTACTGCTATAAGGTGTTTGACAAAGTTGTGCAAGCAGATGATTCCAGTTTTTTCCCAAGAACTTGTTGTTCTGTCGAGTGGCTATTAGTTACTGCTATAGGGTGCTAGACAAAGTTGTGCAAGCAGATGATTCCAGTTTTTTCCCAAGAACTTGTTGTTCTGTCGAGTGGCTATTGACTACTGCTAATTATGGGTCAATGGCATTTTAATGATCAACACCTGCAATCTTTCTTGTAACATTAACTTGAGTAGATAATTGTTGCATCAGTTGTGTTATTTAGGTAAGGTAATGTTACATTAATGAGCTGCATAATTATCATTAACTTTTCATGGCTTCTTTGCAGAACTATCGATTGAGGTTTTTCTTACCTAGACTGTAATCTCACTGTGTTTTAATAGTTTGCTGTCCCAAATAAAAAACAGGTTCGTGTCTCATAAGTTCTCTCTTCATTTTCAGTCACGGAAAGTTTACAAACGAGATTAGGCAGCACTGAAGTGTGGCTACCATTATCCGTTGGATAAGCTTTAAAAATAGTTGTATAACAAACATGTAAAAGCAGTCAGGAGGCTTCAATGCCTCTAAAGTCGTTAAAATAGTCAATCCATTTCCCCTATAAAATCGTGCGTGTGTCATAATAAAGTAACAAAACAGAGTAACAATTTGGGACTATTCTGTCCCATTAGCAGCAATTCTTTTAATATGACGTCTTGCATATGAATGCGGTCCGAAGTTTGCAGGCCTTTGCCGACAGACGGGTAGAGGTTGACCATCACCGGTTGGATAAGCTCGGAAAAATAAATCTTTGTAAGCCTCTAAAAAGTCGTTAATATGGCCTCCTTCATTTTTTCAATAAAATTGGGGGTGGGGTGTTGTCGGGGAGATGCTGTAAAACTCATAGCAAAATAAAAACTGCTTTGGTGGCTATTTGCGTCGTCACGTGGGCCGATTATTATGCTGACATTTGGCATGTTATAAAGTCATATAAAACCTATGTAAAGTATCAGTTAATACGTTAATACGTCCATTCACTGTTTCTGCATAAAAAGCAAAAGACGTTTGTGCATTACTGAACATTGGGAGCGGTTAAACTGACAAGTTGCAATGCCTTTGCTAGTTTATAATGCCAGTCATTATTAGTAAACAAAAGTTTCTTCCGCTAAATTTTGTCATTTCTTAGAGATGTCTAACAGCATGTTTTTGCATATTAGGCCTGTATTAGGCCTCTAACGCGTTTAGAGACAAAGTTTAACCAGCTTTGTGCTTTTATACATAATAATAAAAAGTTGAAATTTAAGGGTTGAAAGTCAGTTCTAACTGTGTCAGTAAAATTAAGATTTCCTTTTTGTCAGGTTTAAATTATAAAAAAATCCGCTTACCAGGTCACACGCAAGGCCGGGACAGGCACCGCCTCCTGCTCCAGCGGACAGTTTGCCATTACGTAATGCCTGCCCCGACCCTCAATGGCATTGCCCTGACCTCCGCAGTGTTCGTAATTTCGGCACCTTCGCCTAAAAGAGACAAAAATAATTTTCATTTTTCTACAAAACGTGCTGTCATTTTGTCAAACAGCAAAAAAGACTACAAAACTTATATGATGGGAAGATGCACTTCCGGTTTAATAACTTTATGGATAAACCTATTTGCTGGTATAAAATCGGGATTGCGTATCCCAATTTTTCCACTCCAAAAAAAATCTCTGAAAAATCTGCATGTTAGAAGTTAATAAAACTACATGAGAAATTGTTGGAACTAAATGACTCCTATTTGCTGGCAATTTGTTAAGCATGTGTTTGAAGAACTGATCACTCTTAACGCACAAGTTCAACTCTGGTAGGTTTATTATAAACATTGACACACAAGCTGACATATTGGACATCTCCAAATGGAAAGAAAACTAAATCAAATGTCAATTTTCTAGTGTAGAAAGCACAAATTTGCACATCGAACTGAAAAGAAACAGCAAATATTTTGTTGCTATGCGTTATTCAAGAGTAAAAGTTTCGGGGGTTAGCTCAATTGTAATGTGTTCGTTTCCCATCCTGGAGGTCGCGGGTTCAATTCCTGACACGTAAGAGTAAAGTTTTAATTACCGCTCGTTCTGCCAAGCGGGTTCTATCAAGACTACTTTGAAAATAAGCTGTTATCATTGTACTATTAGTGTCCTAAACATTATTAAGGACAATTATAAATATTATTATTTATATAGCCATAGATTATTCATGTCTAAAACGTTTTAACCAAAAATAGATTAAATCATATTCAAGTTACCCATGACTTCTTGGACAAAAATTGCTAAGTTGGTAGGTCAGTTGTTCAGTTACGGTTCACAACTACTCGAGTAAATCTTGTGCTCAATTAAGAAACAGCAGAATTTAGCAAACCGTCTCTTACAGCAGCTAAATGAACTACTGCAACCAACATAGTAAAAGACTTGCTATGACGGTAGAAAACCACAATTATTATGAATGTTGATACACATTAAACTCCAGAAGACAAGAAAGTAAATAGCTGGAACTCAGTCTGGTTTTGAAACAGAGACATTTGAATTACAAAAACAATTTCATAACCACTAGGTCATCATGTTTCCTGATGACTATGACATTCGCTTTTCCTTCTTCCTTCCATGCCTCTCTCTCTCCCATCTCTCTCTCTCTCTCTCTCTCTCCCCCATCTCTCTCTCTAAATGATTACCATTACCATCACCAACATCATCACCATCACCACCATCATCATCATCATCACCATCATTATCATCATCACCATCATTATCACCATTGTCATCATCACCATCATTATCATCATCAGCATCATTATCACCATCGTCATCATCATTCTTATCATTATCATTATACTACGATACAAAAAATAGTGATGTAACTTTAAATGATTCTTGATGTCATTTGCTATAATCATTTTTCCTTTTGGTACAATAATTAACTATCGAAAAATCAGTAATATCTCGGATGGAATGAAATGTCCAGAGACAACGTTCCAGTTCGTGTCGATTAAGACGATATGAAAACTCCATGAAATGATTGTAATAAGCTAGCTGTTAACAAGCTAGCTTTGCTTCACAAAGACTAAACGGTAAAGTTTTGTGTAAAGTAAACAAAAACGAAAACTATAGCCACGAGGGGGCAAAATGAACGGTTCTACTACTGAAAAAGCTAATTTGTAATTATAATCGTGTCTACTTACACTGGCTTTGGCTTGCTCTGGCGTTCTTCCAGGGGTGG
Source organism: Tubiluchus corallicola (assembly GCA_030141605.1). NCBI lineage: Eukaryota > Metazoa > Priapulida > Priapulimorpha > Priapulimorphida > Tubiluchidae > Tubiluchus > Tubiluchus corallicola. The sequence goes on along the minus strand of JAQGDQ010001203.1, from coordinate 43,817 downwards.
CCGAGCCACCACCCCTGCCTGGAGCTCGCGTCGTCGCTGCTCCTGGTACCTCCACGCACAGGCAGACGTAGACCTGTGCGTGGCGTACCGGGGGTTGATGTTGCCCCGCCCCCCCGCACTGGGTGAACCAATGACATCTGAAAAAAGAAGAAAAACGTCATTTCATTTTACTAGTTTAACAGTAAAAGTAAACAACAGCGGTTAATACAAGACAGTAATATTATAAGAGAATACATATATATAAAGTCTATGATAAAATAAATAAGTTATTAAGTTGTTGTGTAAACTAGGGTATGTAGTAAATTTGATTTGACTCTTTTATCACTGTAATAACTATTTTATATTGTTTAAAGTTTTGTTGCAAGAAAAACGATGTTCTGTTTACTGGCAGCAAAGTCTTCAGGTTATTGAGAATGTAGAAATTTTAATGATTGCAAACACAACAGACGTGGGGCTGGCTTGTTAACTTAAAATGTTTCAAAAATAAATTGTAAGATGATCCTGTAAAAAGTCATATAAATAAAGAATAATCTTACACCACACGAGACTATTAACAGCAGAAAAATATTTCTGTATGTTTGGACAACGGTACATATGCAGAAGATAAAAAAGTAAATGGAAAGGTTTTCTGGCTAAAAAGCAAAATTTCTTTACTTACCGCTTAGGCATATCCAATAATCCAGAAAAAAATCGTGACTCTTCAATCTGAAATAAGCAAAAAAATGAAGTGTTATTTACGGCTCGGTCAGCTAAAACCATTTTAGCAATGTCAAGATTCTAACTGCACAGGATCTAGAGTTCGAATCGCACGAGTTTCATGACGATCCGATCATTTGTTACAGAAATACAAGAGAAAAACCTATTGTGGACAGTGGACGAATAGACACACGGACACAGTAGGGTCATTTAAAATTTAAAAATTCAACAAGAAAATAGTCAAACTTACCAAATTAAATTTCGCAGCTAATACACGTGTATTTGAAAAAATAACAACTTTTAATTACATGCAATAAACGTTAACTTTCTTATAATTTTATAGCAGCTCTAATGTTAATATACAGGGTCAAAATAAGTAATAACGAATATGAAGGCTTGATGAACAAAAGGGGAATCCATCTTTATCCATTCACTGTTTCTAGTTTTAGGCAGGCCTAATTTTGTCAAACCCTTGTACAAATATACAGTTATCTTTCGCTTATCAATAAACTAAGGTTTGTTACAAGTTTTTTTTACTTATAATAGTAAATTCCCTATTATTTTAATTATGTCTAACCTCCACAACCACTTCCGGAAGAGGTAGTACTTTAACAAAAACTAAAAGACAGTCGTGCTCTAGAACTCTTACTGTGGAATGAGAGACAGCTACTTCCTTGAAAATCATTTGAGGGTTTTTTAGTTTTGCCGTCTCCCAGGAAACGAGAGATAGCCACGTTCTAGATAAGTGAAATGAAAGTTGTTCATACTTTAGAAACAAACCCATATCCTCCCATGCCCTCTTTGTAATGAAAGTCAGTCATGCTTTTAGAAGGAAGCCATGTCCTCCCATGCCCTCTGTGTAATGAAATTCAGTCATGCTTTTAGAAGAGAGCCATGTCCTCCCATCCCCTCTGTGTAATGAAATTCAGTCATGATTTTAGAAGGAAGCCATGTCCTCCCATCCCCTCTGTGTAATGATAGTCAGTCATGATTTTAGAAGAGAGCCATGTCCTCCCATCCCCTCTGTGTAATGAAAGTCAGTCATGATTTTAGAAGAGAGCCATGTCCTCCCATCCCCTCTGTGTAATGAAAGTCAGTCATGCTTTTAGAAGGAAGCCATGTCCTCCCATCCCCTCTGTGTAATGAAAGTCAGTCATGATTTTAGAAGAGAGCCATGTCCTCCCATCCCCTCTGTGAAATGAAATTCAGTCATGCCTTAGAAAGCCATGTCTGCCCATCCCCTGTGTGAAAGGGAAAACAGTTATCCCAACAAAGTATATGTTAAAGGGAAAGTCTACATTTTTCGTGAAACTTCCATTGTATATAAATACATTTTTTTTACTGGTTGAATCAATGTTAATAGTTCGTAAAATAAGGAGGAAACAAGGTTGGAGTGGGATGGACAACCTGCAGTCTCCTCCCGGCCCATCTTTCCTTTCCTTGACGAGAGCCTGAAGTTCCTTCATTTCCTTTTAAATGTTCCCGTTATCTTTAAAAGAAATATTTCGTAGAATTTGCTAAACTCCACGCTGTACTGAAAAAGTTCTAACCAGAAATTTGTTACCACAAGTCACGATTTTGTTAACTTAAAATGCTTCCCAAAAGTACACCGAGTTCTGACATTGAGCTATTAACCTCTGATTCTATTTACGAACTAATATGGTACAGAACCTTAGTGGTATACATTCTGTACATGCAGATTTATACTTCTATGCATAGCGCGCGTGTATAGAAGTATGTACATGTACAGTGTATGTCGCTACTGTACAGAACAAACTTTCAGTAAAGACGGACAAGTCCTAGGCATTAACTGACTGACAGTTTCTTTCTACTAACATACTACTGTAAGTACTTGAGGGAAGCATATATTATTATGCAGTTTAAAGAACTGTACAAAAAGTTATGCGGTTTAAAGAACTACAGAAAGCTATGCAGCTTAAAGAACTGTACAGAAAGTTATGCAGCTTAAAAGAACTGTACAAAAAGTTATGCGGTTTAAAGAACTGTACAGAAAATTATGCAGTTTAAAGAACTGTACAAAAAGTTATGCGGTTTAAAGAACTGTACAGAAAATTGTGCAGTTTAAAGAACTGTACAAAAAGTTCTGCGGTTTAAAGAACTACAGAAAGCTATGCAGTTGAAAGAACTGTACAGTGATTTCAAATTTTTATGCAGATCATTTAGATCCCTGTTCAAAAGTAACTTCCCATATTTTGTCCATTACCTTACGAATAATTCAAAACCTGATTCACCCCCCAGCCTAACCTTGTTAATTGCAGGCCTTTCACAAATTATTTAATAATACTTTAGTCTAATATTTGCAAAATCCATCTTTATTTTTGTAAAGCATTTCATTTATAAGCTTTTTAGGCTGTGACTAGCAAGTGTTTTGCTAACTGGTTGTGCCGCCTGGTGTTTGCTTTTTGTTGAACTAGCTTTAGGGCGAAATTAGTAATCTTGGCAATTGAAGTGAAGTTAACCAGAGCTAAGACTAGAAAGTAGTTAGATGAGTGACCACTACTAAAATCACATACGCTAAAATATGGCTGACTTTGTTTAGGAATCGAAATTTTATACAGTAAAGACTAGATAGCACACGGATTAGTCGTCGTTACTAAAATCATATTAGCCAAAACATGGCTGACCTAGTTTAGCAATCGAAGCTAGAGACCCGATAGTAAATGGATGGGTGACCATATCAAAATCACAGTTCACCTTCCTGGTCCAATGTCTACTCTTAGATGATTAGTTTTCATAAAGAGTCTAGTTGCAGTCCCTCCACAACAACGTGACCTTGCAGTTGAATGCAAAAATATCCCTAATCTTAAACTCCTGTCTCTTAAGCAGCAGAACAAATCTGGCAAAGCCATTTGAAGTTAATTTCTTGTCAGGTTTCAGTGTTGATTATTTTCAATTTAATCAATTCAATTTTGATCCTACAATCGTTAATGAAGCTTTTTTCTGTAATTTTTTCTATAATTGTTGGTATGAGTTCAATACCGATAACTTTCAATTTTATCCACTGCAATTTCAATCGTTCAATCTTTAATGGAGTTTTTGTATGTGCTATAATTGTTAGTACGAGTTCAATACCGATAACTTTCAATTTTATCCACTGCAATTTCAATCGTTCAATCTTTAATGGAGTTTTTGTATGTGCTATAATTGTTGGCACGAGTTCAATGCCGATAACTTCCAATTTTATCCACTGCAATTTCAATCGTTCAATCTTTAATAGAGTTTTTGTATGTGCTATAATTGTTAGTACGAGTTCAATGCCGATAACTTCCAATTTTGTTCACTGCAATTTCAATCGTTTTATCTTTAATGGAGTTCTTATATGTGCTATAATTGTTGGCACGAGTTCAATACCGATAACTTCCAATTTTGTTCACTGCAATTTCAATCGTTTTATCTTTAATGGAGTTTTTGTATGTGCTATAATTGTTGGCACGAGTTCAATGCCGATAACTTCCAATTTTGTTCATTGCAATTTCAATCGTTTAATCTTTAATGGAGTTTTTGTATGTGCTATAATTGTTGGCACGAGTTCAATACCGATAACTTCCAATTTTATTCACTGCAATTTCAATCGTTCAATCTTTAATAGAGTTTTTGTATGTGCTATAATTGTTAGTACGAGTTCAATGCCGATAACTTCCAATTTTGTTCACTGCAATTTCAATCGTTTAATCTTTAATGGAGTTCTTATATGTGCTATAATTGTTGGTGCGAGTTCAATACCGATAACTTCCAATTTTGTCCACAATCGTTCATCTTTAATGGAGTTTTTTCGATGCTGTAATTGTTGGTACAGTTTCATTGATGATTACTTTCAGTTTTTTGCTCGAGTTTTAAATGTGCAATCTTTAAGGAACCTTCTTTCGTACTGTATTTTTCAATGATTATGTTCAGTTTCAACAAGGGCATTTTGATCATGTAATCTTTAAATAGCGGCTGTTTTCTGTACCGTTATTGTTGGTACAGTTTCAATGCCGACTGTTACGTTCAACTTTATCAAGCAGTTTTAACAGTGCAATGTTTAATAACGTGCATTTCTCCATATGTCATGACAGGAGTATTTCCCTGATGGCTCAATATTTTTTGAAATATTCTAGTTTCGGTGCTGTGTCATGCCACTTTATGTGATATATTAGCAGTAGTTGCCACCACTGTTATCAGTTTTACTTGTTTACTGCTTTAGTACTGATTAATAATCAGTGATTCTGTTCAATTTCATCAAGAGAATTTTTTAAAATATTCCGTTTCTCTCTTATAAGGCATTTGTCGCATCACGTTATCATGTCTCTTCATTTGTCGCTTTGATGGCAGTTTTTTTCGTTACTATCACATCATTTTATGCGACTCGTTGATGATGGTACTTTCCATCACTGTTCTATAACATCCATCACTATACTGTGACATGGCTATGTATCATGTTACTCGATGAAGACATTAACAGTGACTCGCATCACGTTATCATGTCTCTTCATTTGATGCCTTGATGGCAGTTTTTTCGTTACTATCACATTTTATGTGACTCGTTGATGATGGTAGTTTCCATCACTGTTCTATAACATCCATCACTATACTGTGACATGGCTATGTATCATGTTACTCGATGAAGACATTAACAGTGACTCGCATCACGTTATCATGTCTCTTCATTTGATGCCTTGATGGCAGTTTTTTCGTTACTATCACATCATTTTATGTGACTCGTTTATGATGGTAGTTTCCATCACTGTTCTATAACATCCATCACTATACTGTGACATGGCTATGTATCATGTTACTCGATGAAGACATTAACAGTGACTCGCATCACGTTATCATGTCTCTTCATTTGATGCCTTGGTGGCAGTTTTTTCGTTACTATCACATCATTTTATGTGACTCGTTTATGATGGTAGTTTCCATCACTGTTCTATAACATCCATCACTATACTGTGACATGGCTATGTATCATGTTAATTAACAGTGACTCGCATCACGTTATCATGTCTCTTCATTTGATGCCTTGATGGCAGTTTTTTCGTTACTATCACATTTTATGTGACTCGTTGATGATGGTAGTTTCCATCACTGTTCTATAACATCCATCACTATACTGTGACATGGCTATGTATCATGTTACTCGATGAATCTGTAATGTGATCTTTATCGCTCTACTACAATCTCATTTCATATGGAATCTATCACTACATTTTTTTCACGAACCAGTAATGGTAATTTCTATCATTTTGTCATACAAAGATTTGTCCATCCTTTTCCAGCATATGAGGAATAATGGCTAAATGTTTCTTCTATGAGAATAATTACTATTATGACACACAACCTTGTATATAGTCAAGCTGTTATTTTGACTATAGGCATCAAGTTTGCCACGTTGCATAATTTAAACCTTGTATATAGTCAAGCGGTTATTTTGACTATAGGCATCAAGTTTGCCACCTTGCATAAATTAAAGATGTTGCCTAATATCGTAACCATGGCTGTCCATGTATAGATAACGTTTGAATGTACAATCAATTAAATATGGCTGAAATATGTGTCGCCATGTTGTTAAAAATTAGCTTCCCACCGCCTGGTCACTATCGGCATGGGAGGGGGATCAATTCTATTATGAACACTTTTGATGCTTCGAATCATTAAAACGTTTTAAGCGTTCTTTGAACAATTACGCTTCTTAATTAACAATAATTAAAGCAACATTGGTGCTTCAAATCTTTAAAATGTTTTGAGCGTACTTTGAACAATTACGCTTCTTAATTAAAGCACCAGAAATAGAAATTATTATTAATGATTATTGTTTTCAATCCCCCTCCCCCTGCTCTTCAGAAAATTCCTCCTCATCGGCTCGGTAACTGCCGCCTCACAAACATCCAGCATCATCAGCATCATGGTCACTCTATCTTATAAATAGTTAGTTTTTATGCACAACTTGTATACGATACAGTACAACTAACTTAACATACTGTAGCTTAATAAATAGTTTTTATGCACAACTTGTATACGATACAGTGCAACTTACTTAACATACTGTAGCTTAATAAATAGTTTTTATGCACAACTTGTATACGATACAGTGCAACTAACTTAACATACTGTAGCTTATACAATATACTGCAGTTTTTAGAAATACTACAGCTTAAAGTACATGTAAAAATTAATAGAATATATTGCAGTTTGCATGATATATTGCAGTTTCTAAAAATACATCGTCTTATAGGGGATACGTTAACAATTAATAGAATATAGTGCAGCTTGTATGGTATATTGTAGTTTGTTGAAGGTTGCAGTTTCTAGAAATATTGCAGCTTATAGGATATGTTACAATTAATAGAATATACTGCAGTTGCTACGATATATTGCAGTTAACAGAATATTGCAGCATATAGGATATGTTACCATTAATAGAATGTACTGCAGCTGCTGTGATGCATTGCAGTTAACAGAATATTGCAGCATATAGTGTATGTTACCATTAATAGAATATATACTGCTGTTGCTACGATATATTGCAGTTAATAGAATATTGTAACAGAATATTGCAGCTTATAGGACGTGTTACCATTAATAGAATATACTGCAGTTGCTACGATATATTGCAGTTAACAGAATATTGCAGCATATAGTGTATGTTACCATTAATAGAATATACTACAGTTGCTACGATATATTGCAGTTAATAGAATATTGCAGCTTATTGGATATGTGACAATTAATAGAATATATTGCAGCATATATTGCACTTTAGAATACAATGCACTGCAGAAAATTTGTGTTGAATGTCAACTTTAAATATTATGCGAAATATGTAAGCACTTTTATATTTTTATATTAAAAAATCCGAGAAACTGTAATGTATCCGCTGATGATGCTGAAGCTCTAAATTGCAAATAGCAATTAACGTTCAAATTGAAATGTAATTCTCCAAGCTTAAGGAGAGAAGTTTGGGTCATCTTGCACTGGCTTTTGACTTGGCACATCCTCACAGTACAAAGCTGTCTTGCACTGGCTTTTAACGTGCCAACATTGAAATAACCTCCAAAGAGAAACTGCGTTAGCTTTTTGCTGACATTAAAATGAATATTTTTGCTCATAACAGGAGAAGTTGAATCTTGAACTTGTTCGCAATGTCAGAATGAGCATTTTTGAACATCAAAGAAATGTTCAGTTGAACAGATTTGGAACGTTTTGAACATTTTTTCTACATATATTTTAATGAACATAATAGTAATCATAACAAAAATACGGAGTCCTCCATGGGTCCAGTTACCGAGCCTTCATAAGTACGTAATATAGCAGTTTAACTCTTAGTATAACCACTGCTATAACTACAGAATTATGTAAATATGTAAATACAGAAGGTTTTTGAATATTGTTTGATGAAATGATTTGACTTGTTCTTGAAATGTAAATTGGAGTTTTTTTACTTTTTTCTCCATTGTAAATAGTTTGATGAAATGATTTGACTTGTTCTTGAAATGTAAATTGGAGTTTTTTACTTTTTTCTCCATTGTAAATAGTTTGATGAAATGATTTGACTTGTTCTTGAAATGTAAATTGGAGTTTTTTTACTTTTTTCTCCATTGTAAATAGTTTGCTGAAATGATTTGACTTGTTCTTGAAATGTAAATTGGAGTTTACTTTTTTCTCCATTGTAAATAGTTTGCTGAAATGATTTGACTTGTTCTTGAAATGTAAATTGGAGTTTTTTTACTTTTTTCTCCATTGTAAATAGTTTGATGAAATGATTTGACTTGTTCTTGAAATGTAAATTGGAGTTTACTTTTTTCTCCATTGTAAATAGTTTGCTGAAATGATTTGACTTGTTCTTGAAATGCAAATTGGAGTTTTTTACTTTTTTCTCCATTGTAAATAGTTTGATGAAATGATTTGACTTGTTCTTGAAATGTAAATTGGAGTGTTTTTATGTTTACTCATGTAATGTTAGTATGTTTGCTTAACCCTTGTAGGGTCACGATTCCCCGCCCCCCACACCATAATTGCTTATTGCTTGTAAATAAACAATTTGTATTTAAACAAATCAGATACTTTTATTCTGCTTGTATACTCCCATAAATGATGTTTAAACTAAATGTATAATTGCAGGAAAAACGTTGTATTAACGAGAACACACAACATTTTAACAACGCATTTAATGACACACCACAAGCAGTTGCTGGGTCAGCTTTCAACAACATTTTAACAACGCATTTAATGACACACCACAAGCAGTTACTGAGTCAGCTTTCAACAACATTTTAACAACGCATTTAATAACACACCACAAGCAGTTACTGAGTCAGCTTTTCAACAACATTTTAACAACGCATTTAATGACACACCACAAGCAGTTACTGGGTCAGCTTTTCAACGACATTTTAACAACGCATTTAATGACACACCACAAGCAGTTACTGGGTCAGCTTTTCAACGACATTTTAACAACGCATTTAATGACACACCACAAGCAGTTGCTGGGTCAGCTTTTCAACGACATTTTAACAACGCATTTAATAACACACCACAAGCAGTTACTGAGTCAGCTTTTCAACAACATTTTAACAACGCATTTAATGACACACCACAAGCAGTTACTGAGTCAGCTTTCAACAACATTTTAACAACGCATTTAATAACACACCACAAGCAGTTACTGAGTCAGCTTTCAACAACATTTTAACAACGCATTTAATAACACACCACAAGCAGTTACTGAGTCAGCTTTTCAACAACATTTTAACAACGCATTTAATAACACACCACAAGCAGTTACTGGGTCAGCTTTTCAACAACATTTTAACAACGCATTTAATGACACACCACAAGCAGTTACTGGGTCAGCTTTTCAACAACATTTTAACAACGCATTTAATGACACACCACAAGCAGTTGCTGGGTCAGCTTTTCAACGACATTTTAACAACGCATTTAATAACACACCACAAGCAGTTACTGAGTCAGCTTTTCAACAACATTTTAACAACGCATTTAATGACACACCACAAGCAGTTGCTGGGTCAGCTTTTCAACAACATTTTAACAACGCATTTAATAACACACCACAAGCAGTTACTGAGTCAGCTTTTCAACAACATTTAACAACGCATTTAATAACACACCACAAGCAGTTACTGAGTCAGCTTTTCAACAACATTTTAACAACGCATTTAATAACACACCACAAGCAGTTATTGAGTCAGCTTTTCATATGATTCATATTAAAAAACGAGCGATTATTACAGGTTTACGGCTGAAACATTTGATAATAAAAAAGTAAACAATAACTTGGTATTGCATGTTGTGAAAATGGGTGGAGGTGGTACGTTTTGTTTGCTGTTTTCACGCTTGCTTTCTCGTTTGTTTAATTCTTTGCTCACTGACTTTTTGCTGTTTCGTTTGCTTATTTGCTTTATTTAGTTTTTTTTTTGCTTACTGGGTTGCTAGTTTGTTCATTCGCTTGTTTACTTGCTTAACTACCTGTTTTTAATGTTTGCTTGCTTGCTCATTTGCTTGATTACTTGCTTATGTTTCTTGTTTTAATTTTACTTTTGCTTAGTTGTTTGCTCCCTTTTTTGTTCTTACAAAAATATGAATTAATATATTATATTATTAATAATTTAAAATGTTCGCACAAGCTGGTAAAACGACACGGGTTAGCTGTCCCAGGGTGCACTTGCCACACATTTTATTTGCGATTCTTAAACTACTACAATAATGTGTGCTGCCACCTACATTTAAAATTATTATTGAACTGGAGTCGATCCAGGTTGTGGCCTTGGCCAGTGCTGCTCAGTCACCTGTACCTGCTGAGACCCTCAACTAGCAACAATGCGCGTTTGTTCAAGTAGTGTTTTGATGTTCAATGTTGTTCTTTTGTCTTTTGCAGTATAACCTCAGCAATCACTAACTCTGTACCCTCGACCTGAGACCCTCAACTAGCAACAATGCGCGTTTATTCAAGTAGTGTTTTGATCTTCAATGTTGTTCTTTTGTCTTTTGCAGTATAACCTCTTCCACCGTACGAACAACTACCAGTCGTCCTACCGCATCCGGCCGCCATTGTTGCCGTATATTTACAAATACAATTAGTTACATATTTACAATACATACATGAATATAATAACACACAAAATTATACAACGGGAAAACAAAACAATAAACAGACAGAAATGACAATTATTAACTTAAATAATTGTACTTGAAAGTGCCAAACAATTATTTGTATATAATTAGTCCTCCATCATAAACGTTGAAATTTCATTTAATTCAGTCAAGGTACAAAAAAGAGAAATCTCTTGCTTTTATTGTATTTCAAATATCCACGGAGATTAGAAATTTGATCTTCAGTTAGTTTGCATTCCTCTTTAAATATGTCGGATGGTTACGTTAATTATGTTGTGCACTTAATATTTAATTGTAATTTCTTCATTTGTTTGCATTAGGCAGATGGACACAAAGCATTAAAATCATCATATAGTTAAGCACATACACGTGACAGTCTAACATTTCCTGTTGTTTATCTACTACGCTGCCGGCTTATAAGATACCTCGCATTCTTACACGGCTTTCGTTATCGTGCTGCCCTCTGTTAGCGGCAAATATAGTTAATAAAACAAAAATTCATTTCGTGAACATTCATGGCCTTTTGCGCTTCAGTTGAAGTAATATTTTTGGAAATTACACGTGACAACATTCTCATGTTTTGTTCCTTTATAAAAATTACGAAAAACTTATTCAATGAAAAGTAAAATATATAGATAAATGAAATAATTCACAGTATGCTCGACCTTAGGAGTACTGATACAATATTTTAATAAAAAAAGAAACACATTTAGCGTAAACTATCAACATAACAATGTACTTTTTATTTCCAAAAATGATACATAAAATTTTAAACTATAACAAAAACAAGCAGGGCATGTATCCACAAATTTTGAGTCAAATTCTCTGCAGAATTTTGTCTTTAACCTATGCATTTAAAACTTGCTACCGCTTCACCTGATAAATAGGTTTCTGCTACATTTATACTTCAGCAGGCATAATGCAGTTTTTGGATAATTCCATAGCATTTATAATTGAAATCATTGACTGAGATTATTTAAAATGACATTCTTATAAATGAACGTTTTTAATGAAAGAGAAATACACTTCGTCTTGGATTTTTAACATTTAAATCTGCAGCAATTTTTATAAAAAAGCTGGAATAATAGAACTCTATTAATAATAAATAATTGAAGCAACTAAAGTAATGCACAGAATCCGTGCCGTTGCTACAGTGTAAAGCTGATACAAAGTTTGTTAAAACCAAAAGACGAAAAACGATTTTTTAAAAACTTAGTTTTAAGTGCGAACTCACTACTCAAACGGGTGTATGAAAAAAAATATGACATAGCTTTTATCACCATATTAGCATAAATCATCAAAAAAAATTTTTTTGAATTGCACAAGACAAATAAACCTCAGTTGAATTGAACAAACTTGTTATTGGCACCTGATTTGTCATTCTTGGAGGTCTTATTCTGTTCAGAGCTTGACGTTGACTCGCTTAGTGCTAAAGCTTTTTATAGTCATTTACGGTGCAGTAGGAGTGAATGCCGTTTTTATAATCAGTTTCTGTGACAAATGTTTAATACCTATAAAGTACTTGGAATGCTTACGAAAGATGGCGCCACTTTGTTAACTGGATTAGTAGAGAATGGTATATAGGATTATTTCGTGTGGCAACAGCAACGCATTTCAAGTGCTTTAGTATTCAAATAGTACTTTCGTGGGCCTGAAGGTGGCGCCGGATTATTAAATGGTTACCTTTTTCAATCGTATTTATAAGTGACGGCGAGCGTGGCGCTGCATTATGAAAGTCGTTCAGTTTTCAGAGATTATTGTTCTTTTGAGGAACGCCTGAAGATGGCGCCACGTTGTCAATCTGTAAACTGGAAATTGGGCGTGTCTAATAGCTGTCTAAAACATTGTCATTTGTTCTAATTCAGTTCCGAACAATCAGTACTTAAGGCAATAATAATGATGATGGAGTCAGACTAGGTAGCTTAGGGTAATTTGTTTACTTTCTACTGAGAGGCGTGGGTTCGACTCCCGGTCAAGTTATAGCAAAAATTAAACCTATGGTTACTAAGCCAAAATAGTTGAAACGATGGCCGGAGAGAGTTCTGCATACATCCAATACAGAGTCGGGATTTATTGCTTAAAAACACCACTTTATAAAGCTTCCCTTTCGGTTCCCAACACATTATACATATTGTAATGTATTGCGTTGATAGGTGGTAGTAAAATTATTATTATTTAAATTATAACTTCTTAAAATTGTTATTAATTTAACGAGCGTTATTATATCATGATTTATAAATTTTAAAATTTCACTTTTTTTATATAAGATCGGATGTTACACCACAGCGAGTGTGAGGAATGCGTGATGCAGTTGCGCATAAATGTGTTTATTTAAGGGCATAATACTCGGGAGGGGGAGGGGGAGGGGGAGGTAGAGGAGGAAGGTTTAGGGTACTTATAGTTCGCGGAGTTAACATTATAAAATAAATCAATGAACGACTTCAATTTTTTCTGTTTCTGACTTAAAAGGGGTAGTGCATCTGACATGTCTCTAAGGTACGAATGTCGACATATTTAAGAGACTCAGATTCAAGAACAAACAAGATTTCAGACAAATATGATTTCAAAGAACACGAATGTCGACATATTTAACAGACTCAGATTCAAGAACAGATATGATTTCAGACAAATATGATTTCAAAGAACATTAAAGAACACGAATGTCGACATATTTAAGAGACTCAGGTTCAAGAACAAACAAGATTTCAGACAAATATGATTTCAAAGACATTAAAGAACACGAATGTCGACATATTTAAGAGACTCAGATTCAAGAACAAACAAGATTTCAGACAAATATGATTTCAAAGAACATTAAAGAACACGAATGCCGACATATTTAACAGACTCAGATTCAAGAACGAACAAGATTTCAGACAAACATGATTTCAAAGGACATTAAAGAACACGAATGTCAACAAATTTAAGAGACTCAGATTCAAGAACGAATATGATTTCAAACAAATATGATTTCAAAGAACATAAAAGGACACGAATGTCGACATATTTAACAGACTCAGATTCAAGAACGATCATGATTTCAGACAAATATGATTTCAAAGAACACGAATGTCGACATATTTAAGAGACTCAGATTCAAGAATGAACATGATTTCAGACAAATATGATTTCAAAGAACATTAAAATAATTAGCGGGGGTGCTGCTTCAGAAAATTTTTAGCAATTGTTTTAATACTGTGTAAAACGTAACAAGTATGTGATTTTAATGTTGTAATTGTAAACAAACAAACATATGAAAATATTTATACATAAACTTGATAAAATCGTAAACAAAAAATATTTTTTGCTTACTAATAGCCTAAATTGTCGCGGTTCAAGCTTAATCCACTGTAAGCACGTGAGAACTGACAACAAACTGTGTTAGCGACAATACTTTTTCTAGTTGGACTCAGACGTGGCCGCATGCGCACGACAGCTAAACACCACGTTCCTGGAGCCCCCTGTGCTGGGCTGTGAAGCAAACAGTACTACCCTCATGTGCTCTCATTCCGTACAAGTATAAAGAAAGAACTAAAGAAAAAAGACTTCTTATATTGAATATTATCGATAATATTAAGTGAAAATAGGGGGTGCTGCAGTTTCGCAGTATCCATACACGAGCCGCCATTGTTTGTAATGCTTCCTTGTTATTATTTTCTTAATAGATGGAGCCACATGCTTTGCATATTGCTGAAGTGTTTACAGACTGCAAAACTATTGTAGTTTTATTTTTAATAAGTTTAGTTGTTAGACAAGAAATCCTATATAGGAGCAGCAGTGGCTAACAACTGACTGTTCACATTACGTTCTTAGCATTTAAAGTTAAGATAGTCAAAGCTGATAAAGAAATGGATGGATGACTGTGAGAAAAACCGCTTCTGTGCTGTTTCAATTCTCATACCATCTGTTTATTTCATTGAGGCACGATGCGTACAAATGTAGATTCTGGACCAGCGTGACATTTTAGACGGTTGTCCTCATAACCATTTTACAATCAAGAAAATTTTCTCTTGCTGATGTTCGTCATTTAGCTTTAATTAACACCTAGACAGTTTAATCTGTACAATATTATTATCACACTTATTTGAGTAGTAGATTTCATTTTTCATGAAAAGTTACAGCAAGAAATCTCGCCATGTCCATCACAATTGCTGTTCAGTGTCAATCGCAGTTGTTGCAGTTCACAGTTCTACCATCACAACATTTGGATATCGACATTAATATTTATGAATATTGCAAAAAGGTGACTTTAACTCATCCATCTCCAAGAACTGGGTATAATTAAATAACAAATATTGCTAAATGATTATGACTCTGGATTCAATCCAAATGGTATGCTTGGTACGGTTAATGCATCCAAATTATCCACATTTCTAAATATCTGGTGTGAAAATCAGCTAGTGTCCAAATGTTTTATATTTCAACCCTTAGTGTCTAAAGAGCTTATAGGTGTCTAAATTACACAGGTGTCCATATCACATTGTGTTCAAATGTCCTATGTGTTCAAATTACTTAAAGTCCTACGTGTCCAAATGACCTACGTATCCAAAACTGCTAGTATCTACTGTCTAACTGTTTCTTAGTCTAAATGGCTTGTGTATCCGAAATCTATGGGCCCAAAACTATTGTGTAAAAATCCAGTGTCAAAAACTGCTGTAACCCCACACATTGTTATATAAATAGATAAGTCCAGCAGTATGATTATAATTATTATGTGGAATTCAATTTAAAGTTCACTTTATAATGCTTGTTACACATCATCTAGCTCCATGGTTTAAACGTAAATTAGCAGTACATTAGCAATAAAATCATTTAACATGAAATTTCAACTGCGAGCGTTCAACTTCAAAACAATGCAACAACCATCCGGCTGGGAGGGACGGATGTTAGCGTAGATCTTGTGAATTTAAATCTAAATGGCTAAGGCAACTTCTTCCACGCAGTTTAGGACTGTAGATGTGGACCAGTACAATGAGGACAACTACCAAGAAGAAACCTCAGAAGACGTAGGCGATGCTGGACCTGATGAGAATCAAGTGACCCAATTGCTCAATTTATATCCTTTGAAGTTTCGTAATCCACTTAGTTGATATTAATAAGAGCATATTTGGAAACTCACTAGTCTTCGAAGACTAGTCATATTTCTCACATATTGTATATCTACTATATTTAAACGGAAGTGGTGCTGACAAGCCACTGGCGTAGCAGTGTCTAGTTTTTTTTTGCTGGATTACTGCTGCGTTTAAACAACCATCCGGCTGGGAGGGACGGATGTTAGCGTAGATCTTGTGAATTTAAATCTAAATGGCTAAGGCAACTTCTTCCACGCAGTTTAGGACTGTAGATGTGGACCAGTACAATGAGGACAACTACCAAGAAGAAACCTCAGAAGACGTAGGCGATGCTGGACCTGATGAGAATCAAGTGACCCAATTGCTCAATTTATATCCTTTGAAGTTTCGTAATCCACTTAGTTGATATTAATAAGAGCATATTTGGAAACTCACTAGTCTTCGAAGACAAGTCATATTTCTCACATATTGTATATCTACTATATTTAAACGGAAGTGGTGCTGACAAGCCACTGGCGTAGCAGTGTCTAGTTTTTTTTTTGCTGGATTACTGCTGCGTTTACCAGTCTGAAGGCAGATGTCTTTTATTTTAGAATTCTGCCTGCACAATGTCTACAATAGACGTGACGGGCATATGATGACGATGATGATGGTATATTAATTTGCGAAAGATGTCAGAAGTTTCTTCAATTTGCTGCATCATATCTGGGCAATAGGAAGCTAAAATTTAGTTGCTCTATATGCAGTAACAATACAATCTATGCTCGAAACAACAAAGAATGAGAACAATACAAAATCAGTAAACAATAAATTTAGAACATAATTACTCCACTGTAGGCAGGAAACAGAGCTTGCGTGGGTAACATGATAGCGAATGACCAAAATAACATTGAAGATCAGAAAGATCGGTTTTAGTACAGGACAGGATAGAAAAAAGAAAAGAAGAACGTGAGGCAATGGATATGTTGTCTGTAGGTGTTATGCAAAGAAAATAATGCAAAAAACTTAATAATATCAACAAAAATAGTGCAAATTAGTCTTAAAGGGATGAGAATGACAAATTGCAAAAAACTTTGAAACCAGCCAGGGGTTTTGGGGCCACATAGGCCCCTAATCAGGTTGAGGGGCAAAGTCCCCATGGGGCTTCAAGGGGGCAAATCAACAGATAGCAATTTTGTGACCATAGATACTTAAAATAAGTGGACTTAAAATATCAATTACCTTGTTTCATGCATAATTTATAATTTAATTCAAGGATACATGATATCTAATTGTCTCAAAAACGCCTAAGTACTGGCCGCTCCTATGCAAAAGTATATAAAAACTGTCTGCAATTGACTCAAATAACTCCGCACAATTGATTCTATATTTTTATACATAGAGATATACACGTGGTTACACTGATGCACGTGATGTAAACAAAGTGACGGACTGCCAACTAGCGGTCAGCTTGTGAAATAATGTACTGGGTCCGTAAAAATTTTCTCAACGAATTCACGCGATTTACAAAAATGGCACTACAGGTCTTCCAAAAACTCGGAATTTGCGTATCTGCAGAAAATTCTCATCCCTGGAACTACACTGTTTTGCTTCAGTTCTTTTATTCTGCCTCAAGAGTAGTAAAAAAAAGCTTACTGTTGGGAAATAATTCTGAGTTTGTTCCTTAATTACATATTTTACGTCAAAGAATGTGGAAGCATTACAACTTGTCTTAAAGAACCCGCCTATAGGATCAAAGAATCAAGCAATAAAGGTAATCATTGTTATGATTATGCATCATTTACTTTATTTAGTCATGATCAGTGGTAGCAACATTTTACAGTGCAAATGTCGCATATTGTACCGAGTACGCGATTGTGGTATCCATTTAATTGTCAGTCTACTACACTAAAGTACTGATTTAGTCTATGCTGCCATCTACACTCTAATTGTACAAAGTTTGTCAGAGAGTGATTTTTTCTTTCTAAATATTGTTTCCTTTTGCTTTTATAGATAGTCATTACTTTTACAGAGTAATTAGGTTGTTAATTTCATGCTTTAATTCTGGTTCTAACTCTCTCATTCAAATTTAAATAGAGAAAAATTATAACATTATAACACAGCTTTCTGTAAACCAATAATCTTTATTCTGCTATCAAAGAAGCCAAGTAGACTTTGATTTTGGTTTAACTAGTAGTCTGTAGAATATAGGTGACCTTTCTATTTAAGGTCTGTATGCATGAATTTGATGTACCTTCCAATAGGAACTTAGTATATAATACGATAGTATGTCTGGTCATGTGATTAGAGCTTTATTCTCTCAGGCATGCAAGTTCCAGTTGATCAAAAGACAGCAATGTAAAAGGTTATGTTTTTGAATACAAGGTTTTCTCAATAAATTGTTTGTTGCTTTTATGCTACTGTGCGTGGAGAGAATTTTTATGGCAACGAAACAAGTTATACAGTTATTCTACATTCCACCATCATCTGTGAACATTGTATAAGTCAATAAAATGATTGCAAATTTCTACAGCAAACAAAATTAAACTAAATATACGTAGGAGACTCCGCACGAGGCAAAATGCAGCACGGCGTGTCGGCCATCCAAAACGATACAGCACCTGCAGAAGTTAGTAAATGTTCGATGAATGTTATTGACCAAAGAGTTGACGACGGGAAGATTTATGACTGGGGAACGAACAGGGATAAAGTGATGGGTGGGGCGTGTCAAGGGGGGGTGCCAGACGGAACCTGCGAGGAAGTTTATTTGGATGATAAGTTCGAATAAGTTGTCGTTTGTTGCCGTTTGATTAATATTTATTAGTTCAGGGTGAGATGAGAAAGCAATTTGTTAAGCCACCGTGATGACTGCATGTTTTTAAATGCCTTAGACCAGGGGTTTGCAAATTATCTGACTAGCCGGGCTACATTAAACTTTCTCACATTTCCTGTGGGGCCACAGGCAGTTTGGTCAAGGAGCCAAGTATAGTAGGACCTAATAACGATTTTTTGCATCCGATTTGCGCACATCATTACTACTGCACTACTATACTCAAGAAACTATTTTAGAAGTTATTAAAATTTATATTAAAAACCATATATTTCGTCATGTCCGACAGTGACATTAAGTGTTAACGGTCTTGCAAGGGTTAATGCCATCCGATCTAGAGGAAAAAACTACCCGCACTATCTTTGCGATATTGGTGCGGACTTCAGCTGGATCGCATGGGCCGCACTTTCATTACGTTGACAAACCTCTTCGCGGACCGCACAAGATCTCTCGGCGGGCCGCAAGTGGCCCGCGGGCTGCAGTTTGCACAACCCTGCCTTAGACTGAATATAATCTGCAGATTATTGACTAAGTTTACCGAATAGTTATAAAAGCATTTTCTTTATAAATTTGTGCACAGATCGCTAGCTCACATAGTGAAAGTATGAAAAGATTCACCTACAGCTAAACCCTTTTATACCGTCTACTTTGGGACTGCAAAAAAGTTGGAGTTTTAGCGAGTTTGGCTTTGTAAAGGGGATGTTATAACGAGGTTTGACTCAGGGATGTTACTGAAATGAAGTTTTGATTTCGATTTGCCGATAATTACTCTGAAATTAATTAAATTTCCTAACGGAAATATTGGATAATTTCCGGTAGCATTTTTCCCAGATTTTACTAGTATTTTTCCAATTTGCCTTTTCTTTTCTCCTAGATGTCAAAAACTGTTGAAAAATATTTACTAAATCAGTTCAAATAAAGCAAAAGTTTCGTTTACATGACAGTTTGTGACATGCTTATACCAGCAATGCGGCGTATCTTCAGTGCTGACCACTGTGAAGTTTTAGCGTCTCCAGGCCCAGGCAACCGAAATATCAAACCCTGTTTGAATTTACTTCAGCAAAATCACATTTCATTTTATAATTTATGAAATATAAGCAACAGAATTTGTTTATTTTTTAATGTAGCATTATGATCTTTAAACATTAATCATCGTGTTCGTATGTCAGATATTCAAAACGAGTCATTAAATGTTTTTTTAATTTAGACTTAAATATTGATAAAGAGCTGCTGTGTTTTAGTGATGTCGGTAATGAATTCCAAAGTTGTACTGCTTGCTTAGTAATGTTGTAACCAATGTTGTAACCATTAGATTGTTGTAACCAATTTGCAAGACTGTTATAAATCATTGTTGCAGTTAAATACAGAGCATTTAGTGCTATGTCAGTGCACTTTAAAAAAATGCATTATGATCTTTGCTTGAGATTTTCAAAAGCAAGCTTGTAAACAGTTGCATCTCTACAATGCACTTCTGCATTGTGTTTGCATTGTTACAGGAGAAAAGCTTCCAACTCGTAATGCGTGTTCTGACGTCATTCAAAAGTAGCGAAGTTGAAAATGCCATCAAGACATTGGACAAAGAAACTGTTGATATGTTGATGAAGTATATATACAAGGGATTCGAAGTGCCATCAGATGGTAGTAGTGGGCTTCTGCTTACTTGGCATGAAAAGGTAAATGGTTTAAGGTGTATTTCCGACTGTACGTATGAACTGAGGTAGTAGTGGGTTTCTGCTTACTTGGCATGAAAAGGTAAATGGTTTATAATGTTTTAAGCTGTGACTCCATGTGCACGTAATGCGTGATGCATATTGACTGTTTCCATATGTCAGTAAATACTATGCGTATTAACAAAACCCACGGCGCTTTTTCCGGTCGCTATTTGTAAAAATTGCAAACAATAATTTTTGGAAAGCATGTCTCTGTCGAAATTTATCCGTGATAATTACAGCTGCAGCATTAGCGTATTACTTTGTTATTAGGCGGAAAAATTTAAAAAAAACCATGGGTTTTGGGTGCAGAACATTTTGCAGGGGAGAGAACAACACGGCCGTATCGCAACACATAACATGCACGTTACATGCGCAACACATAATTACATGCTTCTTCCATTTCTCAAACATTCAAACAAAATATATCAATCCTAAGGTGGCTAAAACTCACCTAGCTAGAATTATCAAAAAGCTAAACAGCGAAAATGGTCACCGGAAACTTGAAGACTGACTATAATCACCTAGGCAACGGCGGTTTCTCGTCTGGGTACTGCTGCTTGATGCGTATTCGGATGATAGCGATTACGAACTAATGAACGAGTACGCACGCAGTACGTACACATGGAAACACATCTACATATTTAAATACAAATTGTTGTATACGCATTACGTATCACGCATCCATGGGTGAATGAATACGCATCACGCATTACGTATCACGCATCCATGAGTGAATGAATACGCATCAAGCATTATGTACACATGGAAACACTTCTACATATTTAAATACAAACTGTTGTATACGCATTACGTATCACGCATCCATGGGTGAATGAATACGCATCACGCATTACGTACACATGGAAACACTTCTACATGTTTACATACAAACTGTTGTATACGCATTACGTATCACGCATCCATGAGTGAATGAATACGCATCACGCATTACGTACACATGGAAACACTTCTACATATTTAAATACAAACTGTTGTATACGCATTACGTATCACGCATCCATGAGTGAATGAATACGCATCAAGCATTATGTACACATGGAAACACTTCTACATATTTAAATACAAACTGTTGTATACACATTATAGACCATACATCACGCATTACGTACACACGGAGTAGGTACCTTTACTGACAATACGCATGAACTAAATGCTGGAATTAATGCTTACGCCAATGAAAGCGAATAGGTAACAAGGAAAAATATAGATAGACTCAACCATGCTACACCATCAATGAAATGTCAAAAATGTACCTTGCCATTTAACCCAAGTTTATTTTGCTCCATGTTAAAGGAAGACCGGACGATTGTTTAGACTCAATCTCATTTTGATTTACTGCCCAAAATATACATTTTCTTGCATATAAAAGTTAGCAATTGTTTCTTGTATTTGAATAATTAGCTCAGAAAGCTAATTTAACGACAATCGAACACAACTATAGCTTACGTCAGAAACTAACCACAGTTTGTGCAATGGCAGGCATCTTCCCTTGCGTGTCAAGCATGTTTGCGTAAGCGTTACAGTACTGCTTAAATGCATGATGTCACGAAAAATGGGCTCTACGTCATATGACGTCAGAAACTAACACTGCAGTTCATGATCATGGTTATCACGGTACCGCCTACTATTTGTCGGCCACGCGAATGTGACAAAAAGGCACCGCTGCCAATCTTAGTAGATTCACTGAGCCGCGCGTAGCTTTGAAAGTTTAACAAAATTTGAGTATCCGAGGTAATTATTATTTAATCTAAGCTTTAGTTTTAAAAAAAGCTATTGTAGTTTTGAATATTTTAGACCATACTTTATTCTGAACGCGTGTTTACACAATCATCCGGTTTTCCTTTCAGATACTTAGTTCCAACAGATAAAACTGCCTTTAAATTCGGATTCTAAATTGTGTTTTACTAAATAAATATCATTAAATAACTTAATTTGGGCAGGAAAATGACTAGATTCCGTGGCTTATTTAGAAAAACCGAAACGCGCGATTCCTAATTCGGTTTCCATCCATGACACTCGTCGGACACGAATCAAATTTATGCCTGCTTACCGTTTTTTTCTTTGTGTTTTCAGGCCTACACTGTTGGCGGCGTTGGTTCTATCATACGGGTGTTAACAGACAGGAAGCGTGTCTAGACTCGCCAAGTCGTCCGCGCTGCATTCCGGCGGCATCATTTCATTAAAGCTTTTCTACCGTATTGTATTTTGGTTAATTAATATTGCATAAGTTAATTAGATGATAATATAAATGTTTCTGTTGTAACGAACTTTCCCGACTTTGTAGGAAGAGCTTATTGGGGGTGGGGGTGGGGGAGACGTTCTTTTTTGTCACTTTTTTCTGTTGAATTTCTCCGAATTCTTTCGGCTGTTTTTGTAAGTGGTACCTGTAAGAATGAGCTTTTTCGTGGTGCAAACTTTTCAGCGACAAAACAGCTGACCACGAAAACGCGTCGTTAAAGTTTCTCGGCTTTTTGCTTGAGTGATTATTTCTTTCCGGATGTTGAAAAAACAAGCGACTAATATTCGTCTTACGTACTGCCGAGTCGGAAGCACACGTGTGCCGCACATCTCGCTTTACGTAACATTTAGTCACGGACTAAAGTTTAGTCAGAACGGCTAAAGAAAACATCAAGTCGTTAAATTCTTGTTGCATGAATACCTCCGTACTCTAAACTACGTTTTATTGTAATCTGATAACTATAATAAAATGTAACTAATGTAACTCAAAAATGTTTAAAAAATTACAGTGGCTAAAATTTTGGTTAAAAACTGGCCCGGATAAAGTCAAAAACGTAAAATGATTGATAAGCATCTATTGATGCAGGGATGAGAACGACTAATTGCAAAATACTCTGAAACAGGCCGAGTTTTTTTTTGGGGGGGGGGGGGCACGTAGACCATAGAGAGCTTCTAAGTGAACTTAAAATATCAATTACCTTGTTTCATGCATAATTTAAAATACGCAACTATCAAGGATACATGATACTTAATTGTCTCAAAAACGTCTAAGTACTGGCCGCTCCTATGCAAAAGTATATAAAAACTGTCTGCAATTGACTCAAATAACTCCGCACAATTGATTCTATATTTTTATACATAGACATACACGTGGTTACACTGATGTACGTGATGTAAACAAAGTGACGGCCTGCCAACTAGCGGTGAGTTTGTGAAATAATGTACTGGGTCCGTAAAAATTTTCTCAACGAATTTACGCGATTTACAAAAGTAGCACTACTGGTCTTCCAGAAACTCGGAATTTCGCGTATCCGCAGAAAATTCTCATCCCTGCTGATGCACTTCGTCAGTTTACGACTAACTGTCCCAGATTTTTTTCTTACAGCTGCATAATTAATTATAGAAGTAATAATACCTGAGCTATCTGTTTATCACTGTATTAGATTTCTGCTGGCGTCTTTCCTACTAGAGAATTTACGACGAACGTTTCTGTTCTGAACATTCACTCGTACATTGTACTTGATATCAAAGAAATTGGAATTGTCCTTTTGCTCTTGTTGAGTAAAAACCTGCCCTTATTTTCGCGGTATAGTAGGCGCTGCTTAATAGACTCACTTTGGGATGGAAGTGTTTTGACCCAATTAAACGACTGAGTCAATTAGCAGTGAGTCTAGTAAAAAGCGCCTACTGTATTTGACATGAAACTGTCAAGTAACAGGTTTTTTAATTTGGAAATGCACATTGTATCCGCTGTGCTTAAACACTGTGGTATATTTATGTTGAACATTACTAGAAAATTAGGACTTTTTGTATTTCACAGTATGGTTGATTTCATTGTTAAAGTTTTAGATCAGAACTACCAATTAGTAACACATATTCTCACTGGTGGTTACCATAGTATTTATTTTTTTTTAACCGTAACTAACCCGTTCGGTTAACTGAATTGTGGTTATAGTAGCCCGGCGGTGTAAGTAAGATTTGAATTCTGATCGTATGTTTTACCGAGTGTGTTGAATTCCGGTTAAGAATCGAATATTTTCTACAGAGAAATGTAGCAATTTGAGCAAAACGTATTTCTGTTGCGGCTCTCCGTGCTTAAATTGTTGCTGTTATTTTTTTAAATTAAAGTAGTTTATTTTCGCAAGGAGCAAATTATGAACACTTTCGCGAATTACTCGATTGTAGTGAAACGAAAAAATTGCGAGAAAATAATATGATAACCAAACTTTAATGTCAATATTCAACACTCTCGGCCGAGTTCACTATTAAGCTGATTAAGACTAATTAAGTTTAGGATTTAAAAACGAAGCGTTTACTGAAGAACAGTAAAACAGAATGGAACTTCATCTAAGCAAACTAACGATGATAAATGTAGTTTATAAGTAGAGTCAACCCTCGTTAAACTGGACTAATTGGGGGGTGGTCCGGTTTAGCCGATCGTCTGATTTATCCGATATGCCTATATATGGTGTATATTATACAGGAATAATCACCTTAATAAAGCCTATATACATTACACTATATACACTATATGTGCACTATATAGTATACTGTATATTACTTTAAAATAGTTAACCTGTGAGGATAAAGAAATTATTGTACAGTTGGTAGGCCGTGTTGTGTTTAGCGCTCCGGCTCGGACGGAAACCGTTCAGTTTCCTTTACCACGGATGACATCCGTCTTATCCGATATCCGGGCTAACGGGGTCCGGTTTAACGAGGGTCGACCGTATTATTATTAGAAAATATTATTATCATAGTAAATATTATTAGAAAATGGCGACAAAACTACATTTTGGTTTTGTCAAAAATGCCGTGCACTGCGTGACATAAAGATGACATAAAGGCAGTAAAAGTTTTGGTCACACACAAGTTTCTTATTTTAAGTAAAATATTGATTCTATTAAGCGACTGTGATTGTATTTAACCGTGAGCCTGATAAACGGTGCCTACTGTACTTTGCATGCGACCGTCGATTAATGCCTTTTATAATTTATCACCACCATGCTTAGACGTCGTGGTACATTTACGTTGAAGATTATGCGAAATCGCTTCTTTGATCGACGGCCAACAGAAATATAGCCGATATATTTTACAAAAATGTATACTGTGCAGGATTATTGTAATCATTTGCCGCACTAGGACGTGTTTTGACTCCAATCTTGAGAGCACGATAGTTCTGACATGGCAAAACTCGCTACTTCCAGCCTTAGTATGTAAACAAGAAATTATAAACAATTTCTAAAAACTTTTAAAACACAATTTTTAGCGTGAACTGCAGATATTTTCACATTAGCGAATTTTCCCCGCAACACGAGCAATTTCTGTAGAGATAAAATTAAGTTACAACATCTTATTATTTCATACATTTTGTGTCGCTAATTCATCGCTTGATACGATAGTTTTGGGTCCCTGCAACTTCCAACATTCGAACTAAAAGTTGCTTTACTCATTTGTAATCCGCAGGGTTTGCTGCCAAGGCTTTTTTTCGTTGATAAGGGTTTTTCGTTGATAAGCATTGTTTTTCGTAGATAAGCATTGTTTTTCGTAGATAAGCATTGTTTTTTGTTGATAAGCATTGTTTTTTGTTGATAAACATTGTTTTTCGTTGATAAACATTGGTTTTCGTAATCATTTTTCATTCCTTTGCCATTAATTCTTTTTTAATGATTTCATGATTAAGGTCAATTATCAGGTTTCGTAACATCGGGGTGCAATTAGAAAATATATTTCTTCTCGATTTACATGAAAATCAAAGTCTGTCGATTAAAGAAGCGATCTGTAGACGTACCAATTTGGAATTTAGTAAAAACTTGTGAAATGTTTGTGAAACTTGTTTTTTGTTGCATATATGATTTCATTCACTGCTTTTCATTGGTTCCTTATGACATCAGTTTCTAATTGTGTCTATATGACATCAGTTTCTAATTGTGTCTATATGACATCAGTTTCTAATTGTGTCTATATGACATCAGTTTCTAATTGTGTCTATATGACATCAGTTTCTAATTGTGTCCTTATGACGTCAGTTTCTAATTATATCTAACCTTATGACATCAGTTTCTAATTGTGTCTATATGACATCAGTTTCTAATTGTGTCTAACCTCATAAATTACATCTGCCGTTGTTACAGACTGTATTTTGCTCATTCCGTTTTAGTGTCAGTTAACAGAAGTTTTGCTTTTAAGCCTCTAACAAGCGTTTTCACAGTTCCAGCGATTGATGATGATCGTGAAAAGGTCAAAGGTTAAGTGTACCAGACAAAACATTTATGTACACTTGACTATGCCTCCCAGCTAACACTATTGTCGTAGCAACATTTTTAACGGCTAGCTAGAACCTTTCCTAGTTCATTTTTTCTAATTCTCATGCAAAATACTACTAGCAAATCCTGCTAGATTAATGCATAATTAAGTACATTTCACGTAAAACAAGTGGCTTTACTGAACTGACACGGCATACGGCTTTGCCTTACCCGTTGTTGTGATGCATTTGACTAGAGCTGCACGTGCGCACAACGAAACTGTGAAAAGGCTTTTTCTATTAATTTTGAAAATGACTGGGCTGAGGATGTCAATATTTTGACATCAGAATTTAAGTTTTGTGCTGGCCCCTTTATACATGATTTTTTCCTCTATGGATTTGTATGAAATTGTCATCAATGTTCCCTCTACTTCTCCATTGTGTAAACGTGTGATTATAGATACGTATTAATGTTCAAAATAACGGTACCGGTGTTCTGTAAGACAGTTGCTATTGAAGATAATGGCAGTTTTCAGTGATCGACTGTATTTAATGTGATCAATTTATGAATATCTGTCTGTGAACAAGATTTCAATATTATGAGTATTTTGAAAAAAAAATCTGTTTTGTGTTTTTGTTTTGATTGTCGAGTTTGTGTGCCGCCCGTAATATATATATTCATCCACAATACAAAAGAAGATGCTTCATGTTGAGCGTACAGTGGCTGCTTGTGTATAGGCACTGTGGAACTGCAGCACCCCCTATTTTCATTCGATATTATCAATATAATTAGTCTTTTTTCTTTAGTTCTTTCTTTATACTTGTACGGAACCAGAGCACATGAGGGTAGTACTGTTTGCTTTGCAGCCCAGCACGGTGGGCTCCAGCAACACAGTGTTTGGCTGTTGTGTGCATGCAGCCATGTCTGAGCCCAGGTAGAAAAAGTACTGTCACTCACACAGTTTTCACTCAGTATTATCAATAATATTCAATATAACGAGTCTTAACTTCTTTAATTCTCTTTTATACTTGTATATTATATAATCCTTGAGCTTAATGTCAGTAGCCAGTTCACTATTTCAAGAAACAATTACACAAATCCTTGTATGGAACTGTGCGCTTATCAGTTCCAGCGATGCGGTGCTTGGCTGTTGTGCACATGTGCACGTGTTCGAGACGAGAAGCTGCACGCTAGCTAGAAAAAGCACTGTCGCTCACGCAGTGCCGACCCTGTTGTGCGAATGCTGCCATGCGCACGTGTCCGAGATAAGAAGCTGTAAGCTAGGTAGGAAAAGTACTGTCACTCACGCAGTGCCAATCCTGTTGTGCAAGTGTAACACAGTGTTTTCTTGATTAAATTTTCTCTTTATTGTTTTGTTTTACACGACATTAAAATAATTGCTGTACATTCTCCGAAGCAGCATCCCAACTAATTTTAACTACGAGCCGCCACAAAGTATAAAGGTACCTCCTCTCGTCCTACATCAGCTTGGCACATTTCAAGAATTTTTGAAAAATCAAAGCGCAGGCTTGGTGGATGTTGTCATGGTAACAATGGTCGGATGGAGTCTACAATTCTTCACACATTTTAAGTACCCTAACGCTGACCCTAACCCGAATCCGCTTCACGAACTAATTTCATGCGTGTGGGAACTGTGTTCTTTGGCCCAACGTTCATTTTTTGCTGTTCTTTTTAAACAGAGTGGCCTGGTAATGGTAGCACAACTTCAGTGCAGTATTCTGATCCTTTTCTAGAAGTGAAGCAGGGTTATAGACCAACTTTACAACTGTGCACTTGTCAAGCAGTGGTTTATGCTGGCTCCCTCTTGTGAACATTATTGCAAACCATTTTCTCTTTTCCGTAGATTAACCCTTTCAGTCCCAAATTATTTTTTAATAAGAAAAAACTTTTTGGCTTGGTACTTTTGTTCAGTATGTCCATCTTGTTTACACGTAATAATTATTTTTTCTACCTGTGCCTGCGTGCTAAATATAGCCTGTATCCCACGGGATACATTGGGATTCAATGGAAGCATAAAATGTGCTTCATTTTGCAACTGCTGATAATTTTTTAAAGTATTTAAGACATTTAGTATGCATGCTATGCTGATCTGTACAAAGTCGTCTCTAAAGTACTATACCGTGCGCAGTTTTTTATGCTATGTAGATTTTCTAGTTTGCCATTTTATCACCATTTTTAGTCTATTGTTATTGGCTTAAATCAAAATGACTATTAACAGATCAAATAAGTGTCAGTTTTAAAATTTTATTAATTTTAAAGGTAGAAAATATTCTCGTATCCCACGGGATACAACGGGTATGAAAGGGTTAAAAGAGGTTCTGTAGGCCTATATGCTATATTGTATATCATTGATTAGTTGCTAAGTAGACTGCATGAATTGAAATGAACATTGAAGATTAAACTATCTATAAAAATTCTCGGTCTCCACGTTTACCTGGTTGTATTTCGCAATAAACATTTACATATACATCTACATTACATGTGCATCGATAATCAGTATTTCTTAATACAAAATTATGATACAATTCATGAATTCTGCGCTAGAGGCCTAAGCAGCTAGCTGATGGTAGGTCACTAGAATTAGTTGCGAAAAAGATTACAATATATACAGCTACAATATTACAATATATACAAATATAAATACGGGTGGGAAGTAATAAAAATATTATTATACTAGAGGGGAAGTTTTTGAAAATGAAAAACAACAAATCATGATTGAGTGATCAGTTATATGTTTCAAGTAAGTTTAATTTATAATTTTTTTTAAATATGGACAGCGAGTTGACGTTTTTAATAGCTGGAGCAATTGAATTCCATATGTAAGGGCCATTGTATTTTGTATTAAAATAGAAAATTTTCTAACATTAGTGTTGCACTATGTGTAGTGATAGTTAAGTCTATAACAAACAATTCAAACTATAACAAGCATTCAAACAAAAATAATCAGTAAATAAAGGAGACAATAATTTGTGAGAGAATTTGTACATGAAAATGGATTTGTTCTACGCATGTAGGTGCAGTTTTATTGCAATTTGGACTTTGAAATCAAACATGCATATTGCACAATTCCAATCTTGAACTAACTGATCACAATCAGAAAGGACACTGTACATTTTACCTCGCACAATCACACCTGGAGTGATTTGAACCCAATGCTTTCTTGCATGTTTAGTATAATTTCGCTCCTGATCGTAGGAATAATTTGATCTTCGGAATATTACATGCCAAACTGCTGGCATCTTTGACAAACTAACCGTTTTTCGGTTGCTATAATAAGTAGGAGAACGGTAAAGTGGCTTTGAAAGGTTATGCTTCCACTGCTAGCCTGCAGTGTAGAATTGTAAGCTACTAATATTTGGTCTTATGCTATAAATATGCTACTGATTATTAATTTGTGTACATAGTAGAGACGTCAGTGAGCTGGCATGCATTAATATGAAGAAAGTTTATTGTAAACACGAGATTATCAGGTGTTAAACGACTGACATTCCAGTCACATCAGTACAGGTAATCATGTTAACTTTACTGCAATAACTGTGGAGAATGGACTGACCGTGTGATCATTAGTGTTCCGAATTTTGCTTTGTTTTTGACTTTGTCTTTTTATGACTGGAGACAGATTGAGCTTATACTAAAACCCGCAACACTGCTATCTACTTTGTAAGTACAATTTTTGCTACAATAATGGTTTAGTATTTCATTGTATACGTATCTTAAGGTGTGCATCTGTCTATCAGGGGTGTTTTTTTATGAAAATGTTTGTTATCAAAAAGAGTTTTTAAACTTTTTTGCTTTATATATATATATTTTTAGTAACCTATGCAGAGCGTATTTGAAGACATTTTTTGTTGATTTTTTGTAACAATTTAACTAAAAGGAAAGTGAAATCAAATTTCCAAACCGCAAAGTAACTTTAAATGTGTATAGCTTTTTGTAATGAGATACAACAACATACACACTAATTCAGAATTCATATATCCACGGCCATATTAATTAAATCATAGTTTTTTTCATTTGTTTGTGCATAGTTGTAAATATGTTTGATTTTATTCGTCGTTACTTTCCATTACTGCACAGTAGTTTAGATTGCACTGACGCATTTGCCTTTAGCAGTGTAAGCTTTTATTAACTAACACTGATTGATCATCTCTGTAAAGTTTTTATCAGTGATTATCAATGTATTTTAATGGCAAATAAAGATTATTTTATATATATATATATATATATACCTTAGTTTTGTTATTTGCACATTTGCTGGTTTTTGTCGACTTGTAGTTATTTCGTCGAAACTTAGTTATTCATCTAAACAAGTGATTAAACTTGTTTTATTTCACAGGTACCCGAGTAACTTCTATGGGTCTATATTCTTTGTACCGTATTGTTCTCATGTAAGAGACAAATTCGAGTCAAAGAAACTATGCCGTATAAGAAAACGAAAGAGAAGCCAACGGAAAATCCAGCAGGATCGAACAATTCAAACTGGATTCTGAAAGAAGCCAGCCCAGAGTCGAGAGCGAATGAAGAGAGGTATCCTGCAAGTGCAATAAATCAAACGACTCCATATCGTCAACTTCACCCAAGTGGAGGTAATTCTAACTTGAATGCACATCTTCAGCCTAATCCATACGGAAGTAGCCCCTATGAACATCCTAAAACCAATCCATTTGGAATAAAGACCAGTGCGTATCCTCAATACAAGCCACTTGCAGTAAATACCAATGGATATCCACAGCACAGTCCTAGTAGAGGTAACATTAACCCCCAGCCTGCTCCAGAACTCTTCCCCAGTACCCAGGGAGACTCCACGCAAAGGCATCCACGTGATGGGCTTGCTGATGGCTATCCCCCTGCAAGAAGATTGGGTGGTCCTTATTCCAATTCAAATCCACCCAGAGAGCAGTCTAACTGGATTCTAAAACAAAATCAAGACAGAAGAAACACAGAAGCAATTGGCCCATATACTGGGAATATGGCGGAAAGGGCACAGCCAAGTCCCGACAGAAGGAATGCAGATTATCCATTCCAGCCAAGTCCCAACGGAAGGAATACAGATTATCCACTCCAGCCAAGTCGCGGTAGAAAGAATACAGAGTATCCACTCCAGCCAAGCCCCGGTAGAAAGAATACAGAGTATCCACTCCAGCCAAGCCCCGGTAGAAAAAATGCCGATTATCCACATCAGCCACATGCTGGCAGAAAGACTTCAGGTTATCCATACCAGCCAAGTCCTGACAGAAGGAATACAGATTATCCAGACCAGCATCCATACCAGTCAAGTCCTGACAGAAGGAAAACAGATTATCCAGACCAGCATCCATACCAACCAAGTCCCGACAGAAGGAATAGAGATTATCCAGACCAGCATCCATACCAACCAAGTCCCGACAGAAGGAATAGAGATTATCCAGACCAGCATCCATACCAGTCAAGTCCTGACAGAAGGAAAACAGATTATCCAGACCAGCATCCACACCAACCAAGTCCCGACAGAAGGAAAACAGATTATCCAGACCAGCATCCATACCAACCAAGTCCCGACAGAAGGAATACAGATTATCCAGACCAGCATCCATACCAACCAAGTCCCGACAGAAGGAAAACAGATTATCCAGACCAGCATCCATACCAACCAAGTCCTGACAGAAGGAATACAGATTATGGACAAACAGAAGG
Source organism: Tubiluchus corallicola (assembly GCA_030141605.1). NCBI lineage: Eukaryota > Metazoa > Priapulida > Priapulimorpha > Priapulimorphida > Tubiluchidae > Tubiluchus > Tubiluchus corallicola. The sequence goes on along the minus strand of JAQGDQ010001203.1, from coordinate 11,476 downwards.
TCCAACATTTGCTGAAGATCTTGATACAAGTAAAAATAAAAAATTGCCAAAAAAGGAACTAGGTAAAGGTATATACAAGCAGGCCAAAAAGAAAGATAAAAAATACCACGCTGAAGAAAAAAGAAGACCAACAGGACGGTTTGATGAAGATGCTGCTTTTCTCTTCAGCAGTGATGAACCCCAAGCAAAATCCTTTGGACAAAATGAATCACCTACAATACATAGTGGCCCTTCAAATTATGGTGATTCAAAGAATTTAAGTGAAGACATTCGCACAAGAGGTGACCCAAATCAAAGTCAACCGGTAGACAGGCACAATGTGCAAAATTATAAGCCTTCACATAATCAGCCAAATGAATTTATACCCTACCAGGAGGACTTGTATCGTCCACATGGATATCCTCAACACAGCCCGCGTGGACGACCGAGTCAACCGCAAGAACTTTTCGGAGAGTATCCTCCGAATCGTTATGCGCATAAAGACCAGATCCCCGTATACGGTCCGACAAGAAAGATTGGCGTTGAGCCTTTGAAAGGCGGGGAAACAGAAATGAGATATTCACCAAGGGCCAATCCGTACGACGACAGGGCAGAAGAAGATCCGTACCATGGTTTTTATTATCGAGATCAAAAACAGAAAAAACCACGGCATTTAGCCGGTGCACTGCCATTACCAGCCGATCCCCGTGACGCCGTGAGAGAAACAACGGAGAAAGGTCTTCGTCCTGTAAATGACACTAAGCACAATGACCCTCTGAGAACAATGCCTAGAATGAAAAGCGTGGCAGACAAAGCCGACTATTTTGAAAAAGTGGCCGAGGGAGTCCGTTATAAACCCCACAGAGATCCACAATACGGCGACACGTGGTGGAAACGCCCGAATGAACCAGCACCTGATTACAATAACGGGAATAACGATAACCGACCCAAAACTCCACCTGCTGACTATGAGGAAATATTTGACATGCTTAGCAAAAGATATTCTGACAGAAGCCATCAGTAGAATTTCCCACATGGCAAACGGTGATGTAAAAATTTGAATATCTTTCTTGGCTGTATGCAGTGAATGCAGCCCTACGGGTTTCATTAGAGAAAACTTGTTTATGAGTAGATGATCCCATATATAGTATGTCGTATGTGACGCATATTGGTAATGCTGAGTAGTAGCAATAGTGTTTTTATTGCTATGTCAGTATATAATGTACACAACTAGTTAAAATAACAAAATTGAACGTCAAGTTCAAAGAAGTGAGCCTAATCAGGGCTGGTCTTAAGCATAGGCAAACTAGGCAACTGCCTGGGTCCTCACCCTCCAGGGGGGCCTCACGTGGAGGTAACATTTTTTTTTGCTTTATGCGAACACACTGCCTCCTCTCTCCCTCTCTCTCTCTCTCTCTCTCTCTCTCTCTCTCTCTCTCTCTCTCTCTCTCTCTCTCTCTCTCTCTCTCTCTCTCTCTCTCTCTCTCTCTCTCTCTCTCTCTCTCTCTCTCTCTCTCTCTCTCTCTCTCTCTCTCTCTCTCTCTCTCTCTCTCTCTCTCTCTCTCTCTCTCTCTCTCTTCCCCTCTCTCTCTCTCTCTCCTCTTCTTCTCACTCTCTTCTCTCTCTATCTTCTCTCTCTCTCTCTCTCTCTCTCTCTCTCTCTCTCTCTCTCTCTCTCTCTCTCTCTCTCTCTCTCTCTCTCTCTCTCTCTCTCTCTCTTGCCGCACACCTTTTTTGAGAATTTTGTGGTAATTTTATTTTTTTCGTATTTATTTTTTATTTTTCTGTTTCATTTGAGGCCACCAAAGTCACTTCGCCTAGGGCCTCCAAGTTCCTAAGGCCGGCCCTGGGCCTAATAGATGCACAAAACTGCCAATGACGTCTAATTACAGAAGAAAAGTTTACATCACTGTTTAAAATGTTCTTGCATTTAAAATTTTCACTCTTATTCAGCCTGACGTGTAAACTGTATGCACATTTTCTGTGAATCACATCAAAATAAATAATATTAAGTCTAGTAGAAATATATCTTGCGCTCGTATCATATGAAAAGTTAAACAGCTTCCGTGTTGATGCATTATATGCAACCTTGAGTTTGCTAAGATTGTAAGAATAAAAATGTCTCCAAGTGGACATACAATAAAACGTAGCGCAGTAAGCATTAAACAATTGTCTCTTCACGTTAACTGAACAGTGAGTAATTTATTTGCTCTACCATAGTAAGTTAAACATTGTCGTAATATATCTAAATCATCTCTATTGTCTTCTGATAAAATATGACCCAAATATTTTTCCCTAGATTCCTTTTGAACGCATTAGGTTTTATGAATACGTTTCTCAGTTATATTATGATTTTAGCCTACTAGAGTAGCAATTTCTCTTTCCTAAATTTTCTTAGATCATTGCCGAATGCAGGCATTAGCTGGTAGTAATTTGTTTATTGGCCAAACGCTAGATATCTAATAGGAGTAAACAGATGTTTTAGTGTACATAATATGGTAACAGCTTATAAGGTAACCTTGGCAGACAACTTACTGTACTCTGTCCAATTACTGTACCTCCTTGTGGTACACCTCAGAGCTTTAAAATTGCGCACTAGTACTAATTTTAGCATGGAGTTTTGCATAATTATGATGATATAATGAATTTATATGTATTTATACTGATGTGTTAGTTATTGTTTTGGTCAAACACCAATTTTGTGTTTAAACCAAACGAATCAAGCTAAAGGCACAATCACATTGTTGTCTCGTACAATCACATTGTTGTCTCAGCCAGGCAAAGGTGAAATGGCCATTTTTAAACGATGTTAACCCGCATGTGTGGTTGCAAAACTTGTAATATTTTGTATGTGTTTTGATGTAATGTTAGGGGTAATACAATTATGCGATCCGTGCCTTGATACTCTGATGAATTGTAATAAACTCATAAAGAACAGTACAGACTGAATCATGTTATAGATTCAATGAACTGTCAAGTATTACAATCAATCAATCAATTTATTTCACTCCAGCAATACATATACAATACATCAACATACAATATTATTGAAACAAAAAGAAACAGTATAGGTAAAAAAAACGTTGATGAAGTCAAATTAACCAAATAAAAGAATCGCTGTATGACACCTTGAAAGCTTGGCTTGTTAAGGTGGCACAAATGAGTGAATGAAAGAATGGTTAGGGTTAGTAGACATGAAGGAATGGGAAAATAGTAAGATTAGGGATAGGAAGAAGGAAGGGAGGGGAGGATGAGTGAATGAAAGAATGGTTAGGGTCAGAAGAAATGATGGAATGGAGCAAATTAGCAAGATTGGGGATAGGAAGAAGGAAAAGAGGAGAAGAAACGAGCACAGTGTATGTTTAATTTACATGGAGGTATATTAAAATATCATTATAATTGATTGGAGGCCATATGTTGCGACTGCATGAGACATGGAAGCATTAAAATTGTATTACAAATATGAATCAAAAATGGTCCTTTTCAAGTACTTTTTGATACTATAAATAGTTTTGTATATTTTTATGTCTTATACGAGATAGGTTAATGTTATATCTTGGTAGTTTCAGCCAATAGTTGTAATTTAGCTACGAAGAAATGGACTGATTAGCAACAGCTTAATCAAGTACGCTTGACATTAGAGATTGAAATCTTTTGCAGACTTACCACCAGCCTGGGCGTAAGGCGCCATGGGGGGGGGGGTGCCAATTCTGGAAGTAATTTTAGCAGAAGTAATAATAACAAATTGTATGTGTAATTCTTAAGCGTACAACACTTTAGTTAACCCTTTCAGTCCCAAATTATTTTTTAATAAGAAAAAATTTTTTGGCTTGGTACTTTTGTTCAGTATGTCCATCTTGTTTACACATAATAACTGTTTTTTTCTACCTGTGCCCGCGTGCTAAATATAGCCTGTATCCCACGGGATACATTGGGATTCAATGGAAGCATAAAATGTGCTTCATTTTGCAACTGTTGATAATTTTTTAAAGTATTTAAGACATTTAGTATGCATGCTATGCTGATCTGTACAAAGCCGTCTCTAAAGTATTGTACCTTGCACAGTTTTTTATGCAATGTAGATTTTCTAGTTTGCCATTTTATCACCATTTTTAGTCTATTGTTATTGGCTTAAATCAAAATAACTATTAACAGATCAAATAACTGTCAGTTTTAAAATTTTATTAATTCTAAAGGTAGAAAATATTGTCGTATCCCACGGGATACAATGGGTATGAAAGGGTTAAATGAAGTGAATTACTTGAGTTACTTTTCTATCAAAACGTGTTGTTCATTGATGCTAACAAGGAGGTATCTTCCTGCAGCAAAACACTTTCTACTTCTGCTTTACCTGACTTCCTAAGAGTACGTCATTTCATGCAGATATTACCGACACATTATCCTCCCCTCTACAGTTTATATTGTATGCCTCAGAGTTAAGTAAAGACTCGTTTCAGGGCCGGCCTTAGGTAATTGGAGGCCCTAGGCGAAGTGAATTTGGTGGCCCCAAATGAAATAGAAAAATAAAAAATAAATAGGAAAAAATAAAATTACGCAATTTACGAGGAGAGAGAGGGGCGAGGGAGAGGGAGAGGGAGAGGGAGACGGAGAGCGAGGGAGAGAGAGAGAGAGAGAGAGAGAGAGAGAGAGAGAGAGAGAGAGAGAGAGAGAGAGAGAGAGAGAGAGAGAGAGAGAGAGAGAGAGAGAGGCCCTAGGCGGTTGCCTATGCTTAAGGCCGGCCCTGCTCCTTTCGATAATAAGACAATAGCAAAAAGTTTCTTTCAATGGCATTTATCTAATTACTGCAGATAAACCTATGAGAATCGAAGCCTTCAGGAGATTAACTCCAGCCAGTGGTCACAATGTGTGCTTAGCGACTCAAGTTAAACAATCATGTGCTTGGTGAGTGAATGAGTGGTTCACCACCAGGAAATCAGTTCGAAGCCTTCAGGAGGTTCACTCCAGCCAGTGGTCACAGTGTGCGCTTAGCGACTCAAGTTAAACAATCATGTGCTTGGTGAGTGAATGAGTGGTTGACCACCAGGAAATCAGTTCGAAACCTTCAGGAGATTAAATCCAGCCGGTGGTCACAGTGTGTGCTTAGCGACTCAAGTTAAGCAATCTTGTGCTTGGTGAGTGGATGAGTGGTTGACCACCAGGAAATCAGTTGCGGGTAGTTTGATCCTCCATCCTGCAAACCACCTTTCTCTTACTTTTCTCGATTTGATGACCCGTCGAGAAAGACGAAACTTCTCCAAGACTTGCGAATTAGTAAAATGGCAAATGAAATGCTTAACTACGAAATTATACATTGCGAAGTTTGTCAAAACAATGTTATTAACCCTTTCATACCCGTTGTATCCCGTGGGATACGACAATATTTTCTACCTTTAGAATTAATAAAATTTTAAAACTGACAGTTATTTGATCTGTTAATAGTTATTTTGATTTAAATCAATAACAATAGACTAAAAATGGTGATAAAATGCAAACTAGAAAATCTACATAGCATAAAAAACTGCGCAAGGTACAGTACTTTAGAGACGACTTTGTACAGATCAGCATGGCATGCATACTAAATGTCTTAAATACTTTAAAAAATTATCAGCAATTGCAAAATGCAGCACATTTTATGCTTCCATTGAATCCCAATGTATCCCATGGGATACAGGCTATATTTAGCACGCAGGCACAGGTAGAAAAAAAATTATGTGTAAACAACATGGACATACTGAACAAAAGTACCAAGCCAAAAAAATTTTTCTTATTAAAAAAATAATTTGGGACTAAAAGGGTTAACGCTTCTTAAAGGAATGGACAAGTCAATTCATTTTAATTCACATTTTTTCGGTAACTAACACCATATAAAATACACATACAGTAATAAAAAGAAATAAAATACAATGAAATAAAAAGTACAAGAATAACACGTAAATATGGTAAATAAATGTTGTAATTAATCGAGTTTGGCAGACGCGGGAATCGATCTCTAGACCTGTTCAGTTAGACAACTAATTGATACTCGTGATGTGGAAGAAGCTATCAGAAAAAGACACACTGAAATTTTTGGGAGTATTCCTAAGAACAAGGCATTCCACAAACCACCACAGTAACTGACGAATGGATTGAATTCATCTCGGATCAAAATTCCAGCTACATTCGTATTATAAGTTTTTCATTAAAAGACGTTTACTAAAACATGCCTGTACATTAAATTTTACAATACAATGGCAAAACGTCGTCTATGTTCTGTGTGAGCAAACAACACCTTACAGATTTTTAAATTTGAAATTAAATGCAGGTTTACCCAGAGAGAAAAACATTCACCCAGTATTCTAGAAGACGCTTTCTTTCTGGAATATATGATGTGTATTTAACGCGTAGACTAAAAGTGCGTATATAAATGAATGCACTATTGAACACGTGCTTTGAACAGTTTTAACACAGCTGCTTGAACATTTGGAACTCTGCTGAATTTATCTCCCTGTTCTTTGCTGTCAGGGCCGGCCTTAGGTAATTGGAGGCCCTAGGAGAGGTGAATTTGGTGGCCCCAAATGAAATAGAAAAATAAAAATTAAATACGAGAGAGAGAGAGAGAGAGAGAGAGAGAGAGAGAGAGAGAGAGCAGGCAGTATGTTCGCATAAAGCAAAAAAATTGTTACCTCGGTGTGAGGCCCCCTGGAGGGTGAGGCCCTAGGCGGTTGCCTAGTTTGCCTATGTTTAACGCCGGCCCTGAGGTTAGGTTAGATATCTGCAAGTCAGGGTGGGGGGAGGCTAGGCGAGCAGTGTCCCCGGACCTATACAGTGTACAGTGGTGGTTCGTAGCTAAAATTACTGGGGGTTCTGCTTCAGAAAATTTTTAGCCATTGTTTTAATACTGTGTAAAACGTAACAAATATGTGTGATTTTAATATTGTCTTTGTAATTTTAAACAAACAAACCTACAGAAGTTTATACATTAATCCTAAACAAAACATATTTTTTGTTTACTAATAGTCTAAATTGTCGCAGTTCAAGCTTGATCTATTCACGGTAAGCACGTGACATCTGACAACAAACTGTGTGAGCGACAGTACATTCTCTACCTGGACTCAGACGTGCGTACATGGCCGCATGCGCACAACAGCCAAACACCACGTTGCTGGAGTGCACCCTGTGCTGAACTGTGAAGCAAACTTATACACGAGCCGCCACCAGGAAAGACTTTTGCTAAAACTGATATTGTATTAGCTAGTCTATTTCAGGAGCTAGAAACATGCATGCACGTAATGCGCATGCGTATAATCCACGCCCATATTATGTCTTTGGTATGACCCGGCTGCTGGTTCGAACTCACGACCTCCGAGACGGAAAGCACACACATTACCACTAGACTAAACCGTCTGGTTCATTTAAAGTTAAATGAATGATTCGGTATTGCAAAAATATCAAAATATTACAGGCGTAGTCATTTTCAAAAAAAAATGTGGTACACGTGTATTTGAAAATCGTTTAGCAACCACCACCCCCACCCCCACCCCCACCAAGCTGGAGGGGGTCTAAGCTACAGCCTATAGTAGCCAGTAGGATCACCCGCCTCTTTTTGTGTCTTAGGTCGAGCCAAACTTTCTTTGTTAAACTTACCCAGGTGAAAATTATTATCTGTCTGTCTATACTGGCACTAGACAAGATGGCGTTTATGTATAATCATGTATTTAGATATACACTGATGATTGAAATAAGGCTACGTTAAGCCTTTTCACAGTTCCAGCAATTGATGATGATCGTGAAAAGGTCAAAGGTTACATGTACCAGACAATGCATTTGTGTACACTTGACAAGGTCTCGCAAACCACGCTGTTGTAATAATAAGTGTTAACAGTTAGCTAGAACCTTACCTAGTTCATTTTCTCTAGTTCTCAAGCAAGATCCTACTAGTAAATCACTCTGCGTGCAGACTAATGCATAATTAAGTAAAGTCCATGTAAAACAACTGAAGTTACCGAACTATTTTAAAAATGGTGATAAACTTACTTACTTACTTACTTACTTACTTACTTACTTACTTACTTACTTACTTACTTACTTACTTACTTACTTACTTACTTACTTACTTACTTACGTACTTACTTACTTCGTGACAGTCAGTATGCAGCTCTATTAAACCAGGCTGACAAACAACAATAATGTGTAATTGATTAACTTCCCACTAGATGGCGCTACGACATCACAAAATAACATCATTACCACACGTGTAAGTAGTCGACATCTTAATCTATAAATTTCGTTTTTTAATTTTGAATTTCAATCAGTTTATTTAACTTACATTACATAAATTAATACACGCGCAGTCTAAAACCATTCAAACTCATAACACGTGTAACTATTAACAAACTTATTACTTGTAAAGCCCCCAACGAATACTCTACATTCACCCTACTAGTAATTATACACTTGGCAAGGTAGCAGAAAAATACCATATATAAAAGCAAGTTTATCGCGAAGACTTTTTTATCTACAACCTATATAATAAAAATCGTAATTTAAGCTACACGGTTTTCTGATACCACTGTTGTAGTTTAAACATAATTTATTTAGGATTGGATCAGACAGTTTGTACAACATGATTTAGGATCCTCACCACAACAGACTTTATACACTATTTACAAGAACATTTACAGTAAGAATAGACTATACTTAGTTTTTAGTATACTAAAGTTTTACTACAGTGATACATTAGACATTAGTAGAAAATGACGGTTAGTAAATATTAATGTACGATTATTTAAGACTGATGCATTTCATATCAGATAGAAACTACTGGAAGCGTTTAGTACGTAATATAAAGTCACGAATGCATTGGAATATTTTACAGTTAGCAACATAGTTAAATTCATCTTTTCCGAATAATAACAACTTCAACAGATCATTATTTGCCAAGACAGCTATATTAAGGTTTTCAGGCAGAAGTATTTCATTTAATTTATCAAATATAACAACCCTAGCTAGTTGATGCAATGGGCAGTGCAACCCATTTGTGTAAACACGAGTTCAGAATAAAGAATGCTCTAATAATCTATTTCATTTAATAAATGCATACCATTGTTGTAAGCAATACGCAGTCTATTTATCACATCATTACCATAATTAGTCCATAAAGACATGCAGTAAAAATTGCAGCAGTAACTCTTAAAAATAGCATGATTTTCACATTACCTGAACACATAGAATGTTCTTATTAAAGAGTTAATCCGTATGTAAAAAAGATTAGCTGCTTTTGAATGTCACAGTTGTCGCTACGATACTTTTAATACATGCATAAACTGATAATAATTTTAATTCCCACTTCCCTATTTTTTCTCTCCTGAATTTCCAGGAACTGGAAACCATTATGCAGTTAACAGGAAGAGAGCAGGCAGGGTGCCATGGTAAGATAAAGAATGAGCAATGGACGCAGTAGGAAAGCTTGTTAGTCGCCTGCTTTTCATTACGCCACGTTAACTTCTTCAGTTATTTCCTCTTGCTTCTGTGAGCCGAGATTTTGTGAGAATTAGCAGTTAGGACGCTTCAAAGCGTCTGCAAGGGGGCGCTTGTGTCGCTTGAAGCCAAGTATTGAAAAACCGCCGAGGTTTCTCTCTCTCTCTCTCTCTCTCTCTCCCCTCTCTCTCTTTCTCTCTCTCTCCTTCTCCCTCTCTCCCTCCCAGTCTCTCTCTCTCTCTCTCTCTCTCTCTCTCTCTCTCTCTCTCTTTCTCTCTCTCCCAGTCTCTCTCTCTCTCTCCTTCTCCCTCCCAGTCTCTCTCTCTCTCCCTCTCTCCTTCTCCCTCTCTCCTTCCTACCAGTTTTGGAAAACAATAAAGAAAGAAACAAATTCTAAACTTCCTCTTCCCTCTAGCGTTAATAACGTAACAGGGGAAAACAACATTTGTAATATGTGGGCGGAGCACTATCGCGTTCTTTTTAATTCGGTTGATAATGGAAATTTGGAGGAGCAGCTGCACCGGGCCCTTGCAGAAGATATGCATATTATACCCAAGTTTACTGTTAGAGAGGTGCAAGATGCAATCGGCACACTAACTTTGCATAAATCTGCAGGTCCTGATGGTATACAGGCCGAACATTTTAAGTATTCTTCCTCAATGTTACCGGTTCTTTTATCCTTGTTGTTTAGCTCCTGTTTGATTCACGGCTTTCTTCCTGAATCGCTAATGATGTCTGTATTAATTCCTCTAGTAAAGGATAAAAATAAAGATATTACGGATGCAAATAACTATAGGCCAATTGCACTAGCTTCTATTGCCAGCAAAATATTCGAAATTTTATTACTTAACAGATACAAACAGTATATTCCAACAACTTCTAATCAGTTTGGCTATGTAGAAAAACTTGGCACTGAAATTTGCATAAACACATTAAAGGAGATCATTGACTACTACATTAGTCGTGATAGCTCTGTTCACATTGTTTTTATCGACGCATCAAAGGCATTTGATAGGGTTAATTTCTTCAAGCTTTTTCTTAAACTCACAAAGACTTCAATCCCGAATATTGTAATCCGCTTGCTCACATTTTATTACACGCAGCAAGGCATGTCTGTCAGGTGGGGTCAGTCTACAACTTTTAATATTGGAAATGGAGTACGCCAAGGTGGCAAGATGTCACCATTTCTTTTTAATTTTTATTTTAAAGATCTAAGTGTTAAGCTTTCATCCACCCAACTTGGTTGCAATGTGTCGAACATGGTTATGAACCACCTGATGTACGCTGACGATGTTTGTTTGTTAGCAACAACGATTACGGCCCTACAGCAACTACTAGACGTGTATAAATTGTATGCTGAACAGTATGACATAAAAATTAATGTAGCTAAAACTAAACTTATGTCTGTTAATTCAAACATTATGAGAAATTTTATGTTTGGTAACATCAAACTAGATAATAATGTTTTACGTACCTGTGATAATGAAAAATATTTGGGACATATTATTTCAAATGATAACCGAGATGACCTTGACATTGTTAATCAAAGATCCTTATACTACTGTCGTACAAACCAACTTATTAGAAAATTCAGCTATTGTTCTGTTGATGTTAAAAGATATCTATTTAATGCTTACTGTAATACATTCTATTGCATGTCTACTTGGAGACATTTTAATAATGGTAATATCTTAAAACTTAAAATTGCGCACAATGTGTCAAAAAGATTATTTTTTGGATATGCATATGATTACAGTGCTCGTGAGATGAGTGTTGAAATTCACGTGATGTATTTTGATGTATTACGTAGAAAATCTGTCTTAAGTTTAATGAAAAGATTTGATACTAGTGATAATTTAATGTGCCAGAAAATTTTAGTAAGCGATGCCAAATTTACATTATCAACCGAATTAAAAAGAACGCGATAGTGCTCCGCCCACATATTACAAATGTTGTTTTCCCCTGTTACGTTATTAACACTAGAGGGAAGAGGAAGTTTAGAATTTGTTTCTTTCTTTATTGTTTTCCAAAACTGGTAGGA
>JAQGDQ010001275.1:0-50324 GCA_030141605.1 Tubiluchus corallicola | reverse complement strand
GTAGTATGGTAATTAAACGGAAAGAAGCATGAACTATTATAATATAATATTAGTGTCAATATTAACAAACAATATTCAAAGTACAATGTTTAATTACTTAAAAGAGGAACAATATATATATATATATATATATATATATATATATATATTATTTGTATCTTTACCACCTTTCTTTCTCACCAATCCGCCTAATATCATCTATCAGTTGGTGAACATTTCATCTTGGTTCACCATGCATTTGTTGAGCATAAGAGGCCTTTTGTGCCAGTGGGTTGATAGCCTTATCCTGACAACCCTCTCCGTGTACCCAGGCTTGGGACCGGCTGGATTGCTGCCCCAATGGCTGGGTTATATATATATATATATATATATGCTTAAGGCAGTATCCTAATTAAATTCTAGGGTCATATTAAACAAAAAGTACTTAACCTTGGATTATTCTAAACACAAATAGTGGCACAAACAAATCACATGACTAAGAACAATAATTTGCACAGTTTGGCTTAAATTAAAGCTAAAAACGGCCAAGAGGTCTCTCTACTTCTGCTTGTAAAAGATGTTTTCACATGTTCAGTTTAGTGCATATGCAATCAGAGCCATATACAAGGATGCACACACACACGCATGCACGCACGCACGCACACACACACACGCACATACACACACATACACATATGCATGCACATACACACACATACACTCACGCCCGCACATGTACACACACACACACACACACACACACACACACACACACACACACACACACACACACACACACACACACACACACACACATACACGCACGCCCGCACAAGCACACACACGCACGCATGCACGCATGCACGTGCACACACACACATCTATTTTCTGTGAGTTTCACTTTTTATAGCATTAATTTTTGAAATAAACAAAACCAAAATTCATTACATTCGTGGTTTCAAATATCCTACTAGAAGAGGTTTTCTACACACTACACTACTCATTAATTGATATTCTATAATACATATGAATGGCTAATTCATTTAGTTATACTTCTCTACAAATTTAGGTGTTTCAAAAAAGGTATAATGGATCTGAGGATTTTGCTCACAATTGGGATGCATATAAGATTGGTTTTGGCTAGTACAAGAAAACTAGAACTAACTCGTATTTTTTTGCTGGTCGAGAAAATAAAAAAGAATTATTAAACACTCCCTTTGAGAGCTTTTCAGGGGCGTAGTAAGTGCTCCTGGTGCCTAGCAGCAGAAAACGTCTGGCGCCCTACGCCTTTAATTAATTTCATGAATAGCAGCTACGAATTGTACACAATTTTGCGTTCCTGAGCCCGACTTCCCTTTTCGATATGACGGAATAAAGATAAACGAATTTTGTCAAAGAATCACCCTGAGTTTGATTTGCAGTACTAGGCCAGAATAAGTCTTTTTCTCTGCATTAGTTGTGCGTAACATGACAGTCCCGTTATCAAAACATGCAACATTACAAAAGATACAGAAAACTAGTTATTTTCACGATAATACATTCGGCATTTAGAGAGACGCCCCTGTTTCAGCCAAAATGATCTATCTGCTGTAACCCTAACCCTAAGCACATATTTTATTAAGCTTATTATTTTCTCTGTGCCATTTTTACCTCTTTTGCATTTGTGACTTTTTTCCTGTGCCATTTTTACCTCTTGTGCCATTGTGCCATCTTTTTTCTGTGTCCATTTTACCGTGCTTTTTTTACCTACATTTGAAATTGACACCTGGGTATTTGTCCATAATGTTTGATGTCATTTACTTTAAAATTACAGGTAACAATAAAATAAATCAACTCACTTCAGACAAGCAACAGCAGCTGCGCATAGATCGGGAACCTAGTCCTGGTAAAAAGTCGTACTCTCTCTACGACACGTTCACGGTTGGGTCTGAACAGGAAGATTATATATTGCATGTCGACGGTCATCATGGCAACTATAGTAAGTAGTTTATGATCTGCTATATGAATGAAGTGTGAACTACGTTTTCTTATTCACAGTTTTAATACGTTGCAAGTCGAACATAAACTTTATGAATTACAAAATTCGTAGAATTGTTAGACACGAAAGCCGCTAATTTTTTTTAGCTTTTCTTTAGCAAAAGCATCAACTGTCTCATTATGCTTATGTGTTTCTTTAAATTTTCATAACACAATGAATGTGCCCAAACAAAGGTATCAGTTTCATTCCGTAAGGAATATTGTCCCCAACGAATGGATGCGTCCAAGTGAAATGTCAAAAAGGAAAATCTAACTGCGGTTCTACTTTGCACGATAAACCTGAAATTAATTTATTCAGTATAAAGATTTGATTGAACAGCATTGAGAGGTAAAAAATACTGCAGCTAAGTAAAATATGACGTTTTTCCAATAATAGCCTAATTGATTTCTGATCTATAGCAAAAATAGTAGTTTATTGCATTACTTTACAAGGTAAAGATAATTTAGCCTAAATTAATTAACCGAATCCTTATTAACGAAGTCCTTATTAACAGTTAAGCGAATATAATAACGATGTCGTTCACTTAGTGAAGGCTTTGTGTAACCATCTCTAACTTAGCAACATCACTATTAACAGTTAAATGAATGTTATAATGATGTAGTTCACTTAGTGAAGGCTTAGTGAAACCATCACTAACTTAACGACTTCATTATTAGCAGTTAAGGGAATGTAATAGCGATGTCGTTAACTTAGTGAAGGCTTTATGAAACCTTCACTAACTTTGCAACATCGTTATTAGCGGTTAAGCGAATGTAATAACGATGTTGCAAATTAGTGAAGGTTTTGTGAAACCGCCCCCAGGATAAAAAAATAGTATTTAATGAGTTTACCAGAACTACGGCAGTAACAAATAGCTATAGTCCGTCTACACACATAAGTATGAACAGCTAAAACAGGTTGTAAAAGCCATGTGACTATGCCTAAAGTTGGCTTCTGATATTGTATTTAGTGTTGCTTGTTAGAAGTTTGGTCTATATGGACTTGTATTTCTAAGTCGTGAAGTGGATTTTAATGAGTTGAAAACATTTGATAACTATTATTAACTCCATAAGCAGACGTTGTACCCTGCCCTTGTAATGGACAGAGGTAGGCACTGAGGACATGAAGTCGAGCAGCCAAGTTAGCCAAGCTATCAGATATGTCAAGTCACATGACTGGGAGCCTTCAAAAAGGAAGGACAGAGAGACTGAGGTAGTCGGAATTGAGCATAGAATCCTTTGATGTCAAGTAGGTGGCGAGGTGTGGATACTTTACCAACTGGGCTTAAGCTCACTAAGTCAGTGATTATTAAATAATTAATTTCTCATATCAGCCATTACCTTGAGTGGCATTGGCCTTGTTTAGGGCAGTTTGTAAACAAATTTATAGGCAGAATAAAGACTCGCATGTACAAGTGGTTTTTGTTGCTTAGCAAATTTTTGGTTAATTTTATAGGTAATTGCATGATTTATCACAATGGAATGCGCTTTAGTACCCTAGATCGGGATAATGACAATCATCTGACCAGAAATTGTGCCGAGGTCTATAATAGCATTGGCTGGTGGTATGATCGATGCGCAAAATGCGTTATCAATTATGTTTTGGGAACAGAGCTGAAAGTACGACCGTTATATTTTGCTAATAACAGAAAATCAAAAATTTAAATAAGTTAAATGTACGTCGCCTTGATCCATAAACAGAAATGGCAAAAATTAAACGTATCTAAACTCTAATTTGTAAAGCCGCTTAAAGCTTACTTTTTAATAATAATGTAGCATATATAATAACTGTTTTTATAATAATAGAATGTGCGTAGTCTTGTTAATTTCTTTTACAATTAGGTTGGTGCTTTTTGTTATTATTGGGAAAGGTTAAGCCTACTGTGTAAAAGAGTTTGTTTACATTACGTATTCTAAAAAGAAATACTGCCAAATCTGTATAATGAGAAAAAACTGATCACTTTTAACAGAAACTTCAAAGCCTTTATTATTAAAACAACATAACTTCAGTTTACAACTATTTAAAAAAACGTGTCCCAAACGTTTCAACTGCAGTCATCATCAGTGATAGACGTATATAAATAAACAAACAGTTTTACAGGCAGAACCTACAGTACAGAAAATTAAGCACTGCTCATGTAGTTACAAGAAAGCCAAATACATATATTAGTGTGTATATTTTCTTGTCTATAGGGCCTACCTGTAAAACTGGTTGTTTGTTTGTATAAGTCTGTTACTCGTGATGACTGCAGGCTGCAGTTGAAACGTTTGGACATGTTTTTTAAACAGTTGTAAATTTTAAAATTTTGATAAAAGTTGTGTTGTTCTAATTAGAAAAATACTGATTTTTAGATTAAGACAAATTTGCTTAGGTACATTGTATTCATGTGTAATCGTTGATGTTGAAGAAATAAATTAAGCAAGTTAGAAGCATTGTTAAAATGTTTCTTTAGATTTCACAATCACAAAATCACATTGTGTGACTTAATATATTACTGGCAAACACCCCGCAAATAATTTTGCTTTTAATGCACGTATACTCAATATTGCACGAACATTCTACATAGTGTTCGTTTATTAATTACTTAAAGCAAAGCTAGCAGCAGCTTTTAGTGAAATAAAGTTATAGCCAGAGTACAACGGAATGATGTCAGAACAATGTAAAACGTCAGCAGTTTTCCAAGCGAGAATCGTTTAAAATGTAAACTACAATGAACCTTTAGCCACTCCGTATGGTGGAGGCGACCCCAAAAGTCACTCACATTGCCGCAGAACCCCATTTACCCTCTTTCTAAACGTGTGTTGACTACATTTATACATCTTTCTATGTATCTCCTTTCAAAGAGTCCCGCTAGGCGTCGAATTTCGAGAAAAAAAAGAGTTGGGTCCAGGAAAGTGCAGGACGCCGTGCAGCGAATTCTGATGGCACGTTTAGATGTAGAGACTTCTCTCCAAACTTGTTGCGCAACTTCTGTCTAAGAAAAATTGCCAAGCCATTCATACGTTGCAACAAGTTGCGAGAGAAGTCTCTACGTCGGGACCCTCCATAAAAATGTCTATTACATCCACCATTGAACGGGCTATCCAAAAACCGTAAGCACCGTATGCTTCATTCCCGATCTCAATAAGAGGTCTGCAAACAAAAACGGACAAAAATAGCCATTTAGGAGGTTTATAGCCGCCCCCCCCCCGTTCCTCCTTGTGGCCCCAATTTGAAAAATATAGAATAAAATTGATTTTATACATGGATCACATTAAGTTATGTACACAATATTTCCATAATAGTCCATGGCATGTTAGTATTAATTAAAATATAAAATAGAACAGCATAAATAAATATTAAGCAAAACTATAAACTGACTAAATGTGGTAACCCCTTTCACTTGAAACTGTAAAGTGGCCATAGTAAGTGGCTCCCTCTATAGCTAAAATAAGAGATACACGAATTAGCTCTCTCACTCTCTTTATGCTGGTGATTGGCTGTTCCGTTATGTAAGCAATAAGTTTTATCAAAAGATTAAAATTACTTTTTTATACTTAACTACTTTGGTGTTCCTTCTCTAATGTAAACTGTTGTGGGGATTTAGCAAAGGGACGATGAAGCCTCGTAGAGCTAAGATGTTTAATTCAAATGCAATCATGCAGATAAGAACTTGTGTTATTTGTTTTTGGTCTGCTAGTCCAGGTTATGAGTTTAGGTAAACAGAAAGCAAAAAATTAGATAGATACTAGATTAGATAATAGATAAATTACTATATTAGATGAAATTAGATTAGATAAAAGATACACTATCGTTTATTATACATAATGTCATTAATTCTAATATCATCTAAGTGCAAAATTAGACTAAAGATTTCTTTTTGTGTTTTTTTTCCTTTTACAACACATCAAGCACACAATGCATTCACAACTGACATGCTAAATTACGTTTAAGATAAGAAAATCAAATATGGATGCAAAATGTATACTCCATTTAATGTTTTGCAATATCAACTTAAGTCAAACAATTCTCTATCAGATACAATATAGGCCTTTTAAAGAATTTTCAATAGGCGCATCTTTCTCTGTAACCACACGCTAAGTCCAGTGTGAGTATGCATGAAGTATGTTCTCAAATCTTGGAACTCACGTATCGTGAGTTCAATGTCAAGGCTCTTGGGCCTGACAGAAATTTGAGTTAGCCCAAAATAGATATACACTTTACCTAACACATCTAAAGCCCTTGTATCTTTCGTGCAATTGGTGATGTGGTTTCTAAATGGATAGCAGCAGGTATTATTGTCATATATCAGCGCTGTATCCATATTGTCACGCAGACCAGCAACTGCCAAAATTTACAGCAAAAGTTTAAGAATAAGAAAGTACAATATAAATAAATTACTACTTAAAGCATCAAGTCCATTATATACAGTACAAAAGTAGATTCATGTTAGCTTAAATCAATTCAAAAATATTAAGAATATAAGCAAGCTAAACATAACTTCTTAGCTCAAATCAATACCCGAATATTAAGAATAAAAGCAAGCTAAACACAACGATATACTGTACTTCTAACACCAAATAGTTTCACAAGCTAATAGTTCCACCACCAATATGAGGCACAACAGAAGGTTATACAAAAAAAAACATTTTTTTCAACTCACTCTCAGAGTCAAAATGGCAAGTGGCCCCGAACAATGAAGTTTTCACTCCTTATAACAGTATGTTCGTGACTGCGTCTTTCACCAACGCTTGGCTTAATGTTGTTATAAGATGCGTTATAGTGCTACAGACAATAGACCCAAGGAGGGGGGGGGGCTAGTTACCTGCACTACAGGGGGTATTGTGAGGTGCGTGTTGCTAATTTTGATAGTAAATGGCTTGTTTGGCTTGCACTGCTGTATGTGTTCTTTCATTTCATCATCTCCTCACCCCTGTCACTTAAAATGGTTTGTACTTACCTGTTGGAGTGCTTCATTTGCTTATGCAGAAAAAGCAATACATGTTCTGGACAGTTGAGTTGATACTTTTCACTGGTACAGACGTTAGTTGTTGGTCTGACCAGTGGGCATGTTCCAGTATACCTGCAGTTAACATATTCGTCTGGAAAGGCTGGTACCCAATCTGTGATGTAACTTCTTTACCATGGAGAGCTGAGCTAAGTGTTGTTTTGGCCAAAATGACAGTGTTCCTGTTGTATAACCTGTCTTTCTCAGTCTCGTTGAGGGTGATGTTATTCTGTTCCAGTCAGCTGTTGGTACGTTCGTGTTGTAGACTACAAGAGGGTTGCTGGATGTTGTGGATTAGCTGTCGTCATCTGCATTGTTATGGCTCATGGAGGATTGTCATGTTGCCGGCGTCAGCGTTGTCATTGTGGGACGATCGTCAAGTTGTGCACAACATCGTCATGAACATTCAGATAAGTTATGCGCATTCATTTCCTATCCTCATCTTTCCTTGGGGGTTTTCACAGCAAGCCACTAATAGTAATTTTTGAGCTCTTATTGTTGACTTGTTGTTGTACTCTTCTTTTGTAATAATTATAGCTTTAAAATTTATGTTTCATCTTGTTTTGTTTTTAACTAAACAGCCTTAAAAAAACAGCAGACGAACCCGTGAAAATACATGTAGTATATTTTCCTGATCATTATATAAAAATTAGGAATGTAATAGCGGTTACAAAACGTTACAATAGTGGCAGTAGTTATTTTGTTTTAAACCAAATAACCCTCGGCACGTTACACTAGTTTCCGATCGAGGCCCAATTAAATATATATCTGGCTAGCTTTGTAAAAGTACATGGTTCTCAAACCTCATTGACTGACTGCCGTACCAAGCCCTAGGCAATACCAGTTACTTATATATTTATTAAACAACTACATGCAGTCAATCAACGATGTTAAACACGCATCTGTATTGAGATTGTGTTGATATAGAAAATGACTAATGTTGTCGGAAACGACCCGATTTCAGCAATCCACAAACATGGATGAACGACACTGACATGATTTCCTTTTCAATAGATGATCTAGAAAGCAACAACTGTTTATTATACACATGTAATTGCAAATTTGTCAAAAATAAACAGAAGACAAAAAACACGAACACACTCTATCATCTGGTCTGTTAAAACTAGAGCAAAAATTTTCTTGATGTCACGTGCCTCACGTCCTCTCGACACACGCGTTGCAAAATAGTCTGTTCACACCACTCTGTGTGAACAGAAAGAACTAACTAAATTTTTGACGAATTTGTGGGTTTTTGAAAAACTGAACACAACACTAAAATACTAAAACAGATAAGTCATCAAATACTTTGTAAACAGGTTAAAAATTTTCCCAAATTAATCCTAATTAAGCAAAATATAAACAAAGTTAGGCAAAAGTAATAATTTAGACGAATTATGAAAAACTTTAAAAGATAAATATTATCTAGCATATATTACGGATATTTGTACGAGCAATAACTTATTTACATATGTCAAGTACCGGAAAATATCACATTAAAAGCGAAATGAATTGCAACTCAAGAGTTTCTAAGGCGCCAATAAGTGTTTAATTATTTAAACATCAAAACATCAATAAATGAATGCACGATATTGTAATGCAGGCGCATGCGTGGCCCACTCTACACAATCTCTAACCTCTACGTTAACACTTACAAATTAGTGTTAACGTTACATGTCACTCCTAAAATACCAGAAGTTAAAATGCAAATCTTCTGTGTTATTTGTCTAGCATATATTACGGATATTTGTACAAGCATTAACTTATTTACATATGTTAAGTACCGGAAAATGTCATATTAAAAGCGAAATGAATTGTAACTCAAGAGTTTCTATGGCGCCAATAAGTGTTTAATTATTTAAACATCAAAACCCGAGGCCTAAATAAAAGAAGCAACTCCTCGCACTTAGTTGTCTAGAAAGCATAAAGCATTCAAACAGACAGCATGTGTTGCATACTTTCTGCAATGATGAAGTTTATAGTGTGGATGACTTTACTTTTGAACTACGTAAGTACATGTAATAGTTTAATATATGTGCACATATATGTGTACGTATCAGCACTTGTAATAGTTTAATGTACGTGTACATATACGTGTATGCATAAGCACATGTACTGGTTTAATGTACGTGCACATATACAGGTACGTATAAGCACTTGTAATAGTTTAATGTACGTGCACATGCAAGTGTACGTGTAAGTGTACGTATAAGCACATGTACGTGTACAGTTTAATGTTTATCTTCGATGCTAATTTTTGTACATGTCGAAATTACTACTACTATCGCTACTGTTGTTGCTGCTACTGCTGCTGGTGCTGCTGCTACTACTACTAAAATATTGTTTAACTTAATTTTGCTTTAATGCAAAACTATGATACGAAGCTTTAATTTGCTTAAAAATCAATAGTGAATTAATTAAGTATACATTTTCATGACAATCGTTCACAGATTAGACAAAACTAGCAAATAATATAGAAAACGTTGACGCCACATATGAAACTTACTTGAAAAGCATCTGCTTTTTTTCTTTACTCCAGTTAGAATGTCGTATTATAAACATATACGATTGTTTTGTTTGGCATTTGATGTTTGTGTGCAGTTTTTTGACGTGTATTAATCATTGTGTTTAAGGCTTGGGCTATGTCACTTCCAAATAAAAACTCCATAGTCTTGGAAAATGATGACTTTGTTGCACATCAGGATGATAGATTGCAGACTGTTGAAATACCTGCAAACGGGTTGAAGACAACGGTGAGCAAAAAACCATCTTTCTGATATGAACAAGATAGAAACTTTCCTCGCTTCAAGGCAAAGGAGGAAGAAAAGTCAAGTCTTTTATTATTTATTGTCATTTTATTTTATGTTTACTTCAGTACATCAAAAGTACCATAGAATAATAAACAAAGATTACTTAAGAATCTCAATTAAAAATATTTACTAAAAGACAGATAAAATCAATGTTTACACAAAGAACAATGAACAGCTAAATGCATAAGAAAAGGATTAGTAAGTGTAACTTCTCAATGGGCAACAATATTAGAAGTTAAAATAATGTCAGCATTAAGAATCAAACTATAACTTCATTGTTTGAATTTAAGACTTGCTGACGTAGGCTAAATGTATTTTTACGTAAAATAACTTTAAAATAATTACAGCCATTTACGTCACATATTCTAAATGCTGAGGTTTCAATACGGTAAACAAAATTTCCCTTTCAATTTCCCAATAGTGTCAAAATTAAAAGTGACCCAGAGGTTAGACCAATAACAGGAAGTTAGAACAAAAAGAACAATAAGAGGTTAGAACAATAAAATCGACAATAGATTTTAAAGAGAATGTTTCACATCAGCAAAGCAAAAATTAAAACTTCTGCAAAGTATAATAACTAAAATTAAAAAATCTCAATTGATTTAAAATATCAGCATCGTCTTTACAATTATCATAAATTATGTGACCTAACACATTTTTTTCATGTTCGAGTTCAGTAGGTTCTCCTTGCAAAGTTACATTAATAAAACAGGCATTCCTAAATGCATTTGGAATAGAATACAAAGTTTTCGTTTTCTAAGTATTAATTACATATTCTTATTCTACATCATCACATTCTTTAGAATAGTCAAGTAATTTTTGTGATGCCTGTGTAGGGGGAGCAATTAAACACAGGTCGTTAGCATAAAATAAGTGATTAATAGGTGTACCACTTAAGCGACATGTGGCAGACCTCACTGTTCATATCTTTTTTTGGAAGATCAATAATATATAATGAAAACACCAGGGACGAGAGGACACCGCCTTGACGAACCCCATTACTGACAAAATATAGACATTATTTTTCTATAAACTGTGGTGCAGGCAGTAAAAAAATCTGTGAAACTTCAAGAAAAGCAAATAATAAAATTAAAAAACTTTCTTATCTTTCACATGGCACTTCACAAAAAACACCCTATAGTATTAACAAAGGAAATAAAACTGTAATGTACATTGCAGAAGACAAACATAGTTATCATTTGCTTTTGAATCAATATAATTACGGATTAAACTCACTATCCAACGAAAAGTTAGGCTAGGAAATGTCTTGAGAATTCCTAATAGTGAACCTTAATAGCCACAATATTATCTGCATGTTTTCAATCCCTTGTTGGTTAGATAATCTATTGGCACTCAAGCCAGACTTCATTAACTGCAAAGGCTTGCAGGTTGGAAAACGACCTTCAGACGTCTTTTTGAATTTTTAAAAGTTTATGCATTTTGCTCAGTAAAGCTCAAAGCTAAACGTGTTAAAACATATTTATGTGCATCTTTATCATTGACTTCTAGGAGCAAGACTTAACCAAGGCTTTAAGTTTGGTTGAATCTATTCTGGAACTGGTATTGCAGCAAAAATCCTGTGCAACTCACCCTAAAGGTAATAGTATTATTCGCTTCTTATGGTTTGGACTTTGATAACTTGTTATGGATTTTATGTTACTGAAGTCATTTTAAGTGTTTTTATTGAGAGCCATGTGAACTTTTGCAAAAATCACCCATACGTAGGTTGCTTGGAAGGACTTCGAAAACGATTACCATGCAAGGAACGAACACGTATACTTAGTAATTACCATTTGGAACTTAGAAGGCTTAGAAACTGGTCTGATTATGGTTTTCAAAATCGCAAGAGTTGATCTAGCTTTAATTGATGACTCTGAACGTCGCAGAAAATTCACACTTAGTTCGACCACTACGAGGGGTCACCTTTTTTAAAAACTTTTTCTTCCTCAGTGTAACAAAACCGTAAAGCAAAACTTTTTCTTTCTCAGAATTACATTGCTCTGGAATTCTCTTCCTTCTCATCATGCTGTCATGGCTCCCTCTTTAGTTTTCTCTAAAAATTGTAATTTCGGTAATATCTGAAAAATTTTCATTAGTTTAGTGATGCTCTTTGTAGTAGCCTCTTGAAATTGCATGTACCTACAATTTGGAAATATATATTTTATAATAGTCACTAACATTTTGTGTGCTTGATCTGAATGGCTGATTTATAGATTCTCAAACAAGTGTCTTTTTCTGCTTAGCAGTCGTAATTTCATTTATTTTCAGATGATCAAAAGTTTAATTGTACTAATCAGTAAGGCTTCTCAAAATACAGTAAAACCTCCCATTTATATAAAGCTTAAAAAATTCGTCTTGAAATTTTATAAAGTTTAAAATGATCTATAGTTTCAGTTTATTAATTTGTGGGGCTCCTTAAGTTGCTGCCGGAAAGTTGAAAGTGACTGTGATTTTATGCATCGGATGTGCCTTGTTGCTCTTATTGATCTTATTGGCAATAATATGAAGTAATTTAATCATAAGCTTAGATAGCGAAGTGTGTGTTACGAATGCGCTAATTATTATAAAAAGTTTTAGGCAACGTTATCTAACTTGTTTCAATCGACTTGCCGTTAAAATGGCTGCATTTAACGGTCATCAGGAGAGTTCAAATTCACAAGTTTTATACAGATTCACTGGTAATGCTCCATATACAGTAACACAGCATGGGTGGGATATAACATTTGAAGACGACTTTTCAGCTTTATGAAGAGTGTTTTCTTGTGCTTTAAGAAAATATGATATATAGTTTTTAAGCATAGATCGTGTGATATAAGTTACATAATAATTGGTTTATTGTGCAGAATTACCAGAAGACTGTGCAGCACTGAGAGAATTGGGATTTGACCAAAATGGAACTTATACGATAAAGCCTCACATTAGTGAAGAACCAATAGAAGTTTATTGCGACATGGAGACAGACGGGGGTGGATGGACGGTAAATATCGTGTCTCTACTATTGAAAACATATAAGAGGGTGTTGAAGAGATAGTATCGCCCTCTATATGCCCCTGTATATACAAAGAAAGCAAAACTGAGAAGTACATTTATAGATGACAATAGATATTTTATCCTTTGTTGCTAAAAAAAATTCATTAACAGTTTAATACACAAAGTAGAGTTACACAAATATTTTTGTATATGTTCATTTATATTCTACAAGATTACCTGGAGATATTACAATCGTTTCTTGTTAATTTAACTTAAAATTAACATGCCCAACACGTTAGTATAAATTTTTGAGAAATGGGAAATCTAAAATACCTACGTCTAGAAGAGGTCTTCTACATATTATACTACTCATTAACTGATATTCTACAATACATGTGAAGGGTTAATTCATTGAGTTATACTTCTATATAAAATTAGGTGTTTCAAAGAAGGAATTATGGATTTGAGAATTTTGGTCACAATTGGGATGCGTATAAGATTGGTTTTGGCAGTCTTAATGGTGAATTCTGGCTTGGTAAGAGCACAAAAATGCTGTGTCTTTTAGTCTGTTAATTAATAACTACAAACTGTTGACGATGCGAATATAATTTCTAGCAGGTCACCTATTTTTGCTATTATGCCAAGTAAGTCTTCTATTGTTTAATCGGTGCATCTCGAAAAATCTTTAATTCTTGAGTGCTCCATGATCGCCATATAAAATTAAATTGACACAGGTAAAAATGGCACCCAAAACAAAATTACACAAGTAAAAATGACACGGGAAAAAATAGCTCAGGAAAAAATCACACAGGAAAAATGGCACTGGAAAAAGTAGCTCAGGAAAAAATAGCACAGGAAAAAATGGCTCAGGAAAAAATGGCTCAGGAAAAAATGGCTCAGGAAAAAATAGCTCAGGAAAAAATGGCTCAGGAATAAATGGCTCAGAAAAAGTAGCTCAGGAAAAAATGGCTCAGGAAAAAATGGCTCAGGAATAAATGGCTCAGAAAAAGTAGCTCAGGAAAAAATGGCTCAGGAAAAAATGGCTCAGGAAAAAATAGCACAGGAAAAAATGGCTCAAGAAAAAATGGCTCAGGAAAAAATGGCTCAGGAAAAAATAGCTCAGGAAAAAATGGCTCAGGAATAAATGGCTCAGAAAAAGTAGCTCAGGAAAAAATGGCTCAGGAAAAAATGGCTCAGAAAAAAAATAGCTCAGGAAAAAATCGTTCAGGAAAAAATGGCTCAAGAAAAAATGGCGCAGGAAAAAGTGGTTCATGAAAAAATGTCACAGAAAAAAATAGATCAGGAAAAAATGGTTCAGGAAAAAATGGCTCAGGAAAAAATGGCCAGGAAAAAATAGATCAGAAAAAATGGCACAGGAAAAATAGCTCAGGAATAAATGGCTCAGAAAAAATAGCTGAAAAAATGGCTCAAGAAAAAATGGCTCAGGAAAAATAGCTCAGGAATAAATGGCTCAGAAAATGGAAAATAGGAGTTTATTGCATTACTTTACAAGGTAAAGATAACTTAGTCTAAATTAATTAACGGAATCCTTATTAACGACGCGGTTATTAACAGTTAAGCGAATATAATAACGCTGTCGTTAACTTAGTGATAGGTTTTTGTAACCATCTCTAACTTAGTAACATCGTTATTAGCGGTTAAACGAATGTAATAACGATGTTGTTAACTTGGTGAAGGTTTTTGTTGAACCCCCCCCCCAGGATAACAAAATAGTATTTAATGAGTTTACTAGAACTGCGGCAGTAACAAATAGCTACAATCCGTCTACACACGTAAGTATGAACAGGTAAACTTTGTTAACCTTTGTTAACTTTGCCTAAAGTTGGCTTCGGACATTGTATTTAGTGTTGTTTGTTAGAAGTTTGGTCTATGTCAACTTGTATTTCTAAGTTGTGAAGTAGATGTTAATGAGTTGAAGACATTTGATAACTATTATTAACTCCATAAGCAGACGTTGTACTCTGCCCTTGTAATGGAGAGAGGTAGGCACTGAGGACATGAAGTCGAGCAGCCAAGTTAGCCAAGCTATCAGGTATGTTAAGTCACATGACTGGGAGCCTTCAAAGGGGGGGGGCTGACAGACCGATGTAGTCGGAATTGGGGTTGAGCATAGAATCCTTTGATGTCAAGTAGGTGGCGAGGTGTGGATACTTTACCAACTGGGCTTAAGCTCACTAAGTCAGTGATTATTAATTAATTAATTTCTCATATCAGCCATGACCTTGAGTGGCATTGGCCTTGTTTAGGGCAGTTTGTAAACAAATTTATAGAAAGAATAGAGACTCGCATGTACAAGTGGTTTTTGCTGCTGTGGTTAATTTTCGGTTAATTTTATAGGTGGTTGCCTGTATGCTAACAATGGAATGCGCTTTACTACGTTAGATCGGGATAATGACAATTGGCCGAAGGGAAATTGTGCCGTGTTGTATCATCATCACGTGGGCTGGTGGTATAATGGATGCGGAACCTGCGTTTACAATAGTTATTCACGAGTAGAACTGAAAGTACGACCGTTAAATTTTGCTAATAACAGAAAATCAAATATTTAAGTAAGTTAAATGCACGTCTAAACATGACCATTAAACCTGATCTAAACTCTAATTTGTAATGCCGCTTAAAGCTTACTTTTTAATAATGATGTAGTGCATATAATAACTGATTTTATAATAATAGAATGTGCGTAGTCTTGTTAATTTCTTTTCCAATTAGGTTGGTGCCTTTTGTTATTATTGGGAGAGGTTAGGCCTACTATGTAAAAGAGTATGTTTGCATTATGTATTGTATAAACTATAAAGAAATACTGCCAAATCTGTATAATGAGAAAAAACTTTCAATTTTAACAGGAAATTCAAAGCCTTTATAATTAAAACAACACAACTTCAATTTACAACTATTAAGAAAAACGTGTCCCAAACGTTTCAAGTGCAGTCATCATCAGTGATAGACTTATATAAATGAACAAACAGTATCATAGCCAGAACCTATAGTACAGAAAATTAAGCTCATGTAGTTACAAGGAAGTACATACATATATTATTGTATACATTTTCTGTACTATAAAGCCTACCTGTCAAACTGGTTATTCGTTTGTATAAGTCTGTTACTGGTGATAGCTGCAGCCTGCAGTTGAAACGTTTGGACACGTTTTTTAAACAGTTGTAAATGAAAATTTTAATGAAAGTTGTGTTGTTCTAATAAGGAAAATACTGATTTTCTGATTAAGGCAAGTTTGCTTAGCTACATTGTAATCACGTGTAATCATTGATGTTGAAGAAATAAATTATGCAAGTTAAGGGCAATGTTAAAGTGTTTGTGAAGTTTCTTTAGATTTCGCAATCACAAAATCATATCGTGTGACTTAATATATTACTATCAAACACACTGCAAATAATTTTGCATTTAATCCACGTATACTCAATATTGCACAAACATTCTACATAGTTTTCGTTTATTGATTATTTAAAGCAAAGCCAGCAGCAGCTTTTAGTGAAATAAAACTATGTACAACGGAATTATGTCAGAGGAATGTAATATGTCAGCAGCTAAATAAGGTTTACAATCAAATATGGAAGCAAAATGGATACTCCATTCAATAATGTTTTGCAATAGCAATTTAAGACAAACAATTCTCTATCAGGTACAGTATAGGGCCTTTAAAGAATTTTCAATGTGCGCCTCTTTCTCTGTAATCACGCGCTACGCCCAATGTGAGTATATCAAAGAATGCACGAAGTATGTTGTCAATCCATTTAATGATTTGCAATACCAGCTTAAATCAAACAATTCTCACAAAAGAAGGTTGTACCATTTTTTTTCAACCCACTCTCAGAGTCAAAACGGCAAGTGGCCCCAAACAATGGAGATTTCACTCCTTATAACAGCCTGTTGGTGACTGAGTCTTGCACCAACGTTTGGCTTTATCTTGTTATAAGATGCGTTATTGTGCTACAGACAATAGACAGGGGGGGGCTAGTTGGTGTTGCTATAACTAGTTTGCAATCTAGGGCCAACTAAATACATATCTGGCTAGCTTTGTAAAAGTACATGGTTCTCAAATGTCGTTGACTGACTGCCGTACCAAGCCCTAGGCTATACCAGTTATTTTTATATTTATTAAACAACTACATGCAGTCATTCAACGATGTCAAACACACATCTGTATTGAGATTGTGTTGATATAGAAAATGGCTAATGTTGTCGGAAACGACTCGATTTCAACAATTCACCAACATGGAAGAACGACACCGACATAATTTCGTTTTCAATAGATGATTCAGAAAGCAACAACTGTTTATTATACACATATAATCGCAAATTTGACAAAAATAAACCAAAGACAAAAAACACAAATACACAAATACACAGATGAACAAAGATGAACAAGATAACATAATTTACCACTTTAATGTTAGCGGTATTAAATTTGAAGAACCGCCATTTCTCGTTGCGCGAGACGAATGACGTTATGAGTACAGTCACGAGATCACCAAAGATAAGAAAACAAACATCGGTAACCAAAGACGCTTTCTGAACCTCGTACGTTATTCTCGCTCACTCATGCAAAAGGCGTGAAACATGGTTATCTTTACAGCAATGCACACATTTGAAATTCACCAGCAAAGGTAGTAATGATGAACAAGTCTGTATGCATGTTTTATAGATTATAGCTGTAGTCAATGGTTAAGCATAAAAAGCAAACTATTAAGCTCGTGTGTTGAATAAAGAAGTATAACGTCCAATATAACATCAACATAATCATATAGATTTATTGTAATACATATATGTAACACATCTTGTCAGTCAGTAAAAGTCTTATAGAGAACAATACACGGTAGTGGAGCACATGAGTGAAGTCCAGAATTTTCACTTTCAGCTGCCAGCCCTGCAGCCCTTTTTACACAGCTGCCTGTTCCTAAATTTAGGTACACCATTTCTAGTCATTGTCACATGATTATAAATAATTTTTCTTAGCAACGGACTTCTGCTGGCTTGTTATCTTGATAACGTCTTTTGGTGACTTATCACTATGGCAACATCTTCTGCTGAGTTATAAATATTTTTCCTAGCAATGGACTTCTGCTGACCTGTCGCCATGGTACCAGCTGTTGAGTTATAAATAACTGCCCTAGCAAAGGACCTCTGCTTACCTGTCACCATAGTAACATCTTCTGCTGAGTTATAAATAACTGCCCTAGCAAAGGACCGCTGCTGACCTGTCACTGTGGTAACACTTCTGCTGAGTTATAGATAACTTCTCCAGCAACAGACCTCTGCTGACATGGTCACAATGGTAGCGTCTTCTGCCGACTTAACAAATTCAGCTGAATGCCGATTGGTCCATTGGGCGGAGTAACTCGTGTCCTTGACATCAATACATGTATGCAACGCGTTAATTCGATTATGCTTATTCTTTACATCTTACCCTTGTGCTGAGGTTAGTGACAGGTAACACTTAAGTACTAATGCACGTGTATTTAAATAACGTGGTTACATGAAGCGCTTGATTATAATTTACAATAATTTAATTAATTTTTAATTATTTAAAAAAAATAATTCTTTAACTAATTGGTTAATTGACTAATTAGCAGACGTATATCACTGTAAAACAATTTCGATCCAATCCGCCAACAGTGGGTTACGTAAATGCATGTTCATTCAAAGCACGGGTGAGCAAGTTGGCCAAATGAAGTAAATAATGTAATAAAGTAATAATTTTCATTTTTGAAAAGGCGCCTATTTTGAAAAATGTGATCAGGGGCAGAGCTTGCTTCCCTCTTAGCTACGCCCCTGCCAACGCTTCTGCCTGGCAAAGCAAGAACTCGAATTAATCATCTCAACTATGTTTGAAAAAGGCTTGTGACTAACTCTGCATAAAGTCCCATCGATTAAAACATAAATCTCCATTATGATAATATCTTGAAGTGCTGGTGGCGCCTTGCCACCCGGGAGTGGTTTGAGCTTGCAGAAACGAGGCAGAGCTGCCTAATAATGGTTTCAACATAACTAGAAGAAAAGCACAGTTAAATTGAATAACATTATTAGATGTTGTTTGCTAACTTCAGTTGAAGCAAATTTAGATTATTTGCAAGGTTTGTTAAACCAATTAAGACAGGCTCTATAGAAAATTAAAGGAAAGCATAACAGAAAAGTAAAAAAAACTGTACTAAGCTACCTATACAGCTGGTAACAGGAAAACTTTAGGTCTGGTCAGAAGAAAGCTCAGACAGGAAGATGAGCCACCTCTATCAACCAGATCATCACTCTAGCTCCTAATTGCAGTATGCATTAACCTTCTCTTTATAATCTTCCCAAATTAGTGTACATGTCAGAACCAGATCCAAAACGAAACCTGATTGGGTAAAAGAAAAAGGCGTGAAGATTTAAAGGTCGAAATATCTGCAGAAAAATAATTCAGAAGAATCGGATTTAAAATTGTAATATTTTTAGGGGTGATATGTAACGTTAACACTTGTTTGTAACTACTGTCATACTATAGAATAAAGGGTACAGATTATGTAGAGTGAGCCACGCATGCGTCTTCGTCACAATATCATGCATTCATTTATTTTCATACAATTGTAAGTTGAAAACTGATAACAAGCAAGAAATAAAAAATTAATTTTATGCTTGTAGTACCGGAAAATGTCACATTAAAAGCGAAATAAATTGTAACTCAAGAGTTTCTATGGCGCCAATAAGTGTTTAATTATTTAAACATCAAAACCCGAGGCCTAAATAAAAGAAGCAACTCCTCGCACTTAGTTGTCTAGAAAGCATAAAGCATTCAAACAGACAGCATGTGTTGCATACTTTCTGCAATGATGAAGTTTATAGTGTGGATGACTTTACTTTTGAACTACGTAAGTACATGTAATAGTTTAATATATGTGCACATATATGTGTACGTATCAGCACTTGTAATAGTTTAATGTACGTGTACATATACGTGTATGCATAAGCACATGTACTGGTTTAATGTACGTGCACATATACATGTACGTATAAGCACTTGTAATAGTTTAATGTACGTGCACATGCAAGTGTACGTGTAAGTGCACGTATAAGCACATGCACGTGTACAGTTTAATGTTTATCTTCGATGCTAATTTTTGTACATGTCGAAATTACTACTACTATCGCTACTGTTGTTGCTGCTACTGCTGCTGGTGCTGCTGCTACTACTACTAAAATATTGTTTAACTTAATTTTGCTTTAATGCAAAACTATGATACGAAGCTTTAATTTGCTTAAAAATCAATAGTGAATTAATTAAGTATACATTTTCATGACAATCGTTCACAGATTAGACAAAACTAGCAAATAATATAGAAAACGTTGACGCCACATATGAAACTTACTTGAAAAGCATCTGCTTTTTTTCTTTACTCCAGTTAGAATGTCGTATTATAAACATATACGATTGTTTTGTTTGGCATTTGATGTTTGTGTGCAGTTTTTTGACGTGTATTAATCATTGTGTTTAAGGCTTGGGCTATGTCACTTCCAAATAAAAACTCCATAGTCTTGGAAAATGATGACTTTGTTGCACATCAGGATGATAGATTGCAGACTGTTGAAATACCTGCAAACGGGTTGAAGACAACGGTGAGCAAAAAACCATCTTTCTGATATGAACAAGATAGAAACTTTCCTCGCTTCAAGGCAAAGGAGGAAGAAAAGTCAAGTCTTTTATTATTTATTGTCATTTTATTTTATGTTTACTTCAGTACATCAAAAGTACCATAGAATAATAAACAAAGATTACTTAAGAATCTCAATTAAAAATATTTACTAAAAGACAGATAAAATCAATGTTTACACAAAGAACAATGAACAGCTAAATGCATAAGAAAAGGATTAGTAAGTGTAACTTCTCAATGGGCAACAATATTAGAAGTTAAAATAATGTCAGCATTAAGAATCAAACTATAACTTCATTGTTTGAATTTAAGACTTGCTGACGTAGGCTAAATGTATTTTTACGTAAAATAACTTTAAAATAATTACAGCCATTTACGTCACATATTCTAAATGCTGAGGTTTCAATACGGTAAACAAAATTTCCCTTTCAATTTCCCAATAGTGTCAAAATTAAAAGTGACCCAGAGGTTAGACCAATAACAGGAAGTTAGAACAAAAAGAACAATAAGAGGTTAGAACAATAAAATCGACAATAGATTTTAAAGAGAATGTTTCACATCAGCAAAGCAAAAATTAAAACTTCTGCAAAGTATAATAACTAAAATTAAAAAATCTCAATTGATTTAAAATATCAGCATCGTCTTTACAATTATCATAAATTATGTGACCTAACACATTTTTTTCATGTTCGAGTTCAGTAGGTTCTCCTTGCAAAGTTACATTAATAAAACAGGCATTCCTAAATGCATTTGGAATAGAATACAAAGTTTTCGTTTTCTAAGTATTAATTACATATTCTTATTCTACATCATCACATTCTTTAGAATAGTCAAGTAATTTTTGTGATGCCTGTGTAGGGGGAGCAATTAAACACAGGTCGTTAGCATAAAATAAGTGATTAATAGGTGTACCACTTAAGCGACATGTGGCAGACCTCACTGTTCATATCTTTTTTTGGAAGATCAATAATATATAATGAAAACACCAGGGACGAGAGGACACCGCCTTGACGAACCCCATTACTGACAAAATATAGACATTATTTTTCTATAAACTGTGGTGCAGGCAGTAAAAAAATCTGTGAAACTTCAAGAAAAGCAAATAATAAAATTAAAAAACTTTCTTATCTTTCACATGGCACTTCACAAAAAACACCCTATAGTATTAACAAAGGAAATAAAACTGTAATGTACATTGCAGAAGACAAACATAGTTATCATTTGCTTTTGAATCAATATAATTACGGATTAAACTCACTATCCAACGAAAAGTTAGGCTAGGAAATGTCTTGAGAATTCCTAATAGTGAACCTTAATAGCCACAATATTATCTGCATGTTTTCAATCCCTTGTTGGTTAGATAATCTATTGGCACTCAAGCCAGACTTCATTAACTGCAAAGGCTTGCAGGTTGGAAAACGACCTTCAGACGTCTTTTTGAATTTTTAAAAGTTTATGCATTTTGCTCAGTAAAGCTCAAAGCTAAACGTGTTAAAACATATTTATGTGCATCTTTATCATTGACTTCTAGGAGCAAGACTTAACCAAGGCTTTAAGTTTGGTTGAATCTATTCTGGAACTGGTATTGCAGCAAAAATCCTGTGCAACTCACCCTAAAGGTAATAGTATTATTCGCTTCTTATGGTTTGGACTTTGATAACTTGTTATGGATTTTATGTTACTGAAGTCATTTTAAGTGTTTTTATTGAGAGCCATGTGAACTTTTGCAAAAATCACCCATACGTAGGTTGCTTGGAAGGACTTCGAAAACGATTACCATGCAAGGAACGAACACGTATACTTAGTAATTACCATTTGGAACTTAGAAGGCTTAGAAACTGGTCTGATTATGGTTTTCAAAATCGCAAGAGTTGATCTAGCTTTAATTGATGACTCTGAACGTCGCAGAAAATTCACACTTAGTTCGACCACTACGAGGGGTCACCTTTTTTAAAAACTTTTTCTTCCTCAGTGTAACAAAACCGTAAAGCAAAACTTTTTCTTTCTCAGAATTACATTGCTCTGGAATTCTCTTCCTTCTCATCATGCTGTCATGGCTCCCTCTTTAGTTTTCTCTAAAAATTGTAATTTCGGTAATATCTGAAAAATTTTCATTAGTTTAGTGATGCTCTTTGTAGTAGCCTCTTGAAATTGCATGTACCTACAATTTGGAAATATATATTTTATAATAGTCACTAACATTTTGTGTGCTTGATCTGAATGGCTGATTTATAGATTCTCAAACAAGTGTCTTTTTCTGCTTAGCAGTCGTAATTTCATTTATTTTCAGATGATCAAAAGTTTAATTGTACTAATCAGTAAGGCTTCTCAAAATACAGTAAAACCTCCCATTTATATAAAGCTTAAAAAATTCGTCTTGAAATTTTATAAAGTTTAAAATGATCTATAGTTTCAGTTTATTAATTTGTGGGGCTCCTTAAGTTGCTGCCGGAAAGTTGAAAGTGACTGTGATTTTATGCATCGGATGTGCCTTGTTGCTCTTATTGATCTTATTGGCAATAATATGAAGTAATTTAATCATAAGCTTAGATAGCGAAGTGTGTGTTACGAATGCGCTAATTATTATAAAAAGTTTTAGGCAACGTTATCTAACTTGTTTCAATCGACTTGCCGTTAAAATGGCTGCATTTAACGGTCATCAGGAGAGTTCAAATTCACAAGTTTTATACAGATTCACTGGTAATGCTCCATATACAGTAACACAGCATGGGTGGGATATAACATTTGAAGACGACTTTTCAGCTTTATGAAGAGTGTTTTCTTGTGCTTTAAGAAAATATGATATATAGTTTTTAAGCATAGATCGTGTGATATAAGTTACATAATAATTGGTTTATTGTGCAGAATTACCAGAAGACTGTGCAGCACTGAGAGAATTGGGATTTGACCAAAATGGAACTTATACGATAAAGCCTCACATTAGTGAAGAACCAATAGAAGTTTATTGCGACATGGAGACAGACGGGGGTGGATGGACGGTAAATATCGTGTCTCTACTATTGAAAACATATAAGAGGGTGTTGAAGAGATAGTATCGCCCTCTATATGCCCCTGTATATACAAAGAAAGCAAAACTGAGAAGTACATTTATAGATGACAATAGATATTTTATCCTTTGTTGCTAAAAAAAATTCATTAACAGTTTAATACACAAAGTAGAGTTACACAAATATTTTTGTATATGTTCATTTATATTCTACAAGATTACCTGGAGATATTACAATCGTTTCTTGTTAATTTAACTTAAAATTAACATGCCCAACACGTTAGTATAAATTTTTGAGAAATGGGAAATCTAAAATACCTACGTCTAGAAGAGGTCTTCTACATATTATACTACTCATTAACTGATATTCTACAATACATGTGAAGGGTTAATTCATTGAGTTATACTTCTATATAAAATTAGGTGTTTCAAAGAAGGAATTATGGATTTGAGAATTTTGGTCACAATTGGGATGCGTATAAGATTGGTTTTGGCAGTCTTAATGGTGAATTCTGGCTTGGTAAGAGCACAAAAATGCTGTGTCTTTTAGTCTGTTAATTAATAACTACAAACTGTTGACGATGCGAATATAATTTCTAGCAGGTCACCTATTTTTGCTATTATGCCAAGTAAGTCTTCTATTGTTTAATCGGTGCATCTCGAAAAATCTTTAATTCTTGAGTGCTCCATGATCGCCATATAAAATTAAATTGACACAGGTAAAAATGGCACCCAAAACAAAATTACACAAGTAAAAATGACACGGGAAAAAATAGCTCAGGAAAAAATCACACAGGAAAAATGGCACTGGAAAAAGTAGCTCAGGAAAAAATAGCACAGGAAAAAATGGCTCAGGAAAAAATGGCTCAGGAAAAAATGGCTCAGGAAAAAATAGCTCAGGAAAAAATGGCTCAGGAATAAATGGCTCAGAAAAAGTAGCTCAGGAAAAAATGGCTCAGGAAAAAATGGCTCAGGAATAAATGGCTCAGAAAAAGTAGCTCAGGAAAAAATGGCTCAGGAAAAAATGGCTCAGGAAAAAATAGCACAGGAAAAAATGGCTCAAGAAAAAATGGCTCAGGAAAAAATGGCTCAGGAAAAAATAGCTCAGGAAAAAATGGCTCAGGAATAAATGGCTCAGAAAAAGTAGCTCAGGAAAAAATGGCTCAGGAAAAAATGGCTCAGAAAAAAAATAGCTCAGGAAAAAATCGTTCAGGAAAAAATGGCTCAAGAAAAAATGGCGCAGGAAAAAGTGGTTCATGAAAAAATGTCACAGAAAAAAATAGATCAGGAAAAAATGGTTCAGGAAAAAATGGCTCAGGAAAAAATGGCCAGGAAAAAATAGATCAGAAAAAATGGCACAGGAAAAATAGCTCAGGAATAAATGGCTCAGAAAAAATAGCTGAAAAAATGGCTCAAGAAAAAATGGCTCAGGAAAAATAGCTCAGGAATAAATGGCTCAGAAAAAATGGCTCAGGAAAAATAGCTCAGGAATAAATGGCACAGGAATAAATGGCTCAGAAAAAATAGCTCAGGAAAAATTGCTCAGGAATAAATTGCTGAGGAAAAATTGGCACAAGAAAAAACACCTCCGAAAAAATGACAAGGGATAAATAGCTCAGGAAAACTGGAACTAACTCATACTTGTTTGTCCTGGTTAAGAAAAAAAGAAAAATTAATCACTCCCTTTGAAAGCTTCATGAATGTTTTTCATGGGGGGGGGGCAAAAAAACTTCTGACGACCCACCCTTTTAATGTTGTGGTCATTTGTTTCAGTGGGTGAAGGCACAAAATTAATGTTTTTGCGTCTCTGAGCTCGACTTTCTTTTTCCGACATGACATGATAGGATAAAGATAAACGATTTTTCTAAGAATCAACCTGAGTTTGATTTGTGAGACTGCAGCAGAGTAACTCTTTTCTGTACGTTAGTTACACGTAACATGACAGTACTTAAACATTCAGCAAAGATTATGAAAGATACAGAACACTACAGTAATGCAATCAGCATTTAGAGCATCGTCACTGTCTCTCCCAAAATTATCGATCTGCTATACAGCACGACACCCTACACATGATGTTAAGTAACAACATTAGATTTTTTCTAGGATGCAGATAGTAATTAAGTTAGCTACGACGATTTCTGACTAGGCAGTTTTGTTGTAGTTTGAAAACTTTTGTTAATTGTTTTGTTAATGTCGGATTAGTAATTAATAATTAACAGCCATTGAACTCTAGAAGAATTTTGCGGCCTCTCATCCTTGTGCTAGGGGGGAAATTACCCCCTAAAACCTTCAACTTGCTACGCCTCTGATGTTTTTGTATGTAGTCAAGCTTTGAGAAAAACGAAACTAAACGAAAAACGCCCCCTTTGGCACCCTATGCCCCCTTTTTCCGCAAAAAAAGTATTGCGGAAATCAAGAGAAACAATTTCGTGGAAATCTGTCCTGTAGATTTTGAGTAATAAGCTTACTGCTATAACAGACTAAAACAATCAAACAAACAAACTGTGTTGAAGCATAACTTCCCTGGCAGAGGTAAAAATAACTAAAATAATTATCTCCCATTGTAAACCTAAGCACATACTTTACTAAGTGTGCCATATTTCCTGTGCTATTTGTACATGTGTGATTTTTACCTACATTAAAATTGACAACTAGGTACTTCTCCATAATGTTTGACGTCATTAACGTTTCAACTTACAGGTAACGATAACATAAATCAACTCACTTCAGACAAGCCACAGCAGCTGCGCATAGATCAATACAGAGGAATGTCCTACTTACTCTACGACGAGTTCACGGTTGGGTCTGAACAGGAAGATTATATATTGCATGTCGACAGTTATCATGGCACCTATTGTAGGTAGTTTATGACTTGTTATATGAATGACGTGTGAATTATGTTTTGTTGTTCACAGTTAGTTATAATGCATTGTTGTCGAACATAAACTTTATGAGTAACAAAATTAATAGAATTTTTTGACAGGAAAGTCACTAAATTTTTCCTGTTTTTTGCAAACAATCAATGCCTCACTATGCCTGTGGGTTCCTCTAAATTTCCATCACAAACGAATGTGTCAAAACAGGGGTATCAGTTTCATTTCACGAGGAATACTGTCATTGTTGACAGTATTTTAAAAGCATTATATTTTGATCACTGTTGCATTATATTTCTTTTTGGAAGAGTTAGTAGGTTTACATAGTTTTATATACCACGAAAACGCTTCTCTAAAAACAACATTTCACATGATAAATAACATTAACAGTATCAATAACATAACCCTATCAATAGTAATCTAGTCATATAATTTAGTTTTCCTGAACAAATATTCACATTTTCCTGTGCTTGTTGTAGTCCTTTTAAAGAAGGTATGTTAAGTTTTATTTAAAAAAACATTGATTATTCGATAAATGAATTCAAATGAATAATCAAAGCCAGAATAATGAATTATGATAGTCAGAACAGATGATTCATTAAATTATAAGACTCATCAGCTTCTCTCACGTATTTAGTAAACTTTTGTGGACGTCTCTGACAACTCTAATCATGGGTAACATGATTAATGATAATGAATGCAAGTTTAAACGCTCATACGAACTTTACATTTGTTGTTAGAAGTTTGACCTATATCGACTTGCACTTCCGAGTCGGTTAATGACTCTGTTAAAATAGGTTGAAGTCATTTGGTAATCATTAGCAACTCCAAAAGCAAATGATGAAAGTTGGTACCTGGTCAGATGAGTGACCAGATGGTGTTATACTATTGCTGTTAATTAGAAGAGTTGTCAGAGCTTGGTCATGTGAAGTGCACACCTGACTATCTGTTACGAGCTGAGCATTAATCGTGCTCACACTGAATAGGCTTATTGTGAAGCCAGGCTAGTAAGCTCGACAGAAAAAGATTTATTACATAACGCTTGTTCGTGATTTATGTTTGTGACACCTGATAGCCCTGTCAACCAGACCTAAGCTCTCGGAGTCAGTGCTTATTAGTTAATTAATTATAGATAACAGTTACCTTGAGTGGCATTGGTCTTGTTTAGAGCAGTTTAGAACATTATAGAAAGAATAAAGGCTCGCAATTATAGGCGGCGTTTGTCACTGTCCTAATTTTTGATTAATTTTATAGTTGATTGTATGGATTATCACAATGGAATGCGCTTTACTACGTTAGACCGGGATAACGACAATTCGCCGACCACAAATTGTGCCGAGTTGTATTATAATAAGCCGGGCTGGTGGTATAATAATTGCGCATCCTGCAACTTAAATGCACGATTAGGATTAGAGCTGAAAGTACGACCGTTAAATTTTGCTAAAAACAGAAAATCAAAAATTTAAATAAGTTAAATGTACGTTACCTTTATCCATAAACATAAATGGCAAAAATTAAACGTGATCTAAATTCGAATTTGTAATGCCACTTAAAGCTTACGTTTTAATAATAATGTAGCGCATATAATAACTGTTTTTATAATAATAGAATGTGCATAGTCTTGTTAATTTCATTTCCAATTAAGTTGGTGCTTTTTGTTATTATTGGGAGAGGTTAAGCCTACTGTGTAAAAGAGTATGTTTACATTACGTAATCTATAAAGAAATACTGCCAAATCTGTATAATGAAAAAAAACTGATCAATTTTAACAGAAACTTCAAAGCCTTTATTATTAAAACAACATAACTTCAGTTTACAACTATTTAAAATAACGTGTCCCAAACGTTTCAACTGCAGTCGTCATCAGTGATAGACTTATATAAATAAACAAACTGTTTTATAGCCAGAACTACATTACAGAAAATTAAGCTCATGTAGTTACAAGGAAGTACATACATATATTATACATAAATATATATATTGTATATATTTTCTGTACTATAAAGCCTACCTGTAAAACTGGTTGTTTGTTTGTATAAGTCTATTAGTCTTATAAGTCTATTACTGGTGATGGCTGCAAGCTGCAGTTGAAACGTTTGGACACGCTTTTTAAACACTTGTAAATTAAAATTTTATTAAAAGTTGTGTTGTTCTAATGAGAAAAATACTGATTTTTAGATTAAGACAAATTTGCCTAGCTACATTGTAATCATGTGTAATCGTTGATGTTGAAGAAATAAATTAAGCAAGTTAAAAGCATTGTTAAAGTGTTTGTGCAGTTTCCTTAGATTTCACAATCACAAAATCATATCGGGTGACTTAATATATTACTATCAAACACCCCGCAAACGACTTTGCGTTTAATGCACGTATGCTCGATATTGCACGAACATTCTACATAGTGTTCGTTTATTGATTATTTAAAGCAAAACCAGCAGCAGCTTTTAGTGAAATAAAGTCACACATTGAGTACAACGGAACGATATCAGAACAATGTAAAACGTCAGCAGTTTTCCAAGCCAGAATCATTTAAAATGTAACCTTCAATGAACCTGTAGCATACTGGGTATGGTGGAGGCGACCCCAAAAGTCACTTTCGTTGGAGTATAACCCCAATTACGCTCTTTCTAAACATGTGTTGACTATATTTATACATCTTTTTATGTATCTCCTTTCAAAGAGTCCCATTAGGCATCGAATTTCGAGAAAACAAGACCGTGCGGGACGCAGTGTATTCTGATTGCGCCTTCAGGCGAAGTCATGTAGAGACTTCTCTCGCAACTTGTTGCACAACTTCTGCCTAAGAAAAATTGCCAAGCCATTCATACGTTGCAACAAGTTGCGAGAGAAGTCTCTACATCGGGACCTAAATGTACCTACTACATCCACCATTGAACGGGCTATCCAAAAACCGTAAGCACTGCCACGGTCCATTCCAAATCTCAATAAAAGGTTTGCAAAAAAACGGACAAAAATAGCCATTTTTGGGGTTTATGGCTCCTACCGTTCCTCCTTGTGGTCCCATATTAAAAAATGTAGAATAGAATTTATTTAGTTTTTAAGTTATGTACACAATGTTTCCATAATAGTCCATGGCATGTTAGTATTACTTAAAATATAAAATAGAACAGCATAAATAAATATTAAACAAAACTATTAAACGTCTAATTAACTCATGGACTGGTGTATCATGTAAATGTGCAATTTGTAAATTCAGCGAACTTCCCAATTTTGTTAAGTCGTAATTAAATGCTGAATGTGTTGGCAGGAAAAATTTTTATTGACCTAGATAGCTTTTTGTGTAAATTTTAGAAAACGTTACTGCCTAAAATTTTACTGTCGTCATGTAGGTGGCATCCAAAAGATTTTAAGAAGTACATATTATTACGATGTTATTGCTCATATACATTATGTTTGATATCGGTTTACGAGCTTTAAGCTCATGTTTTACAAATATGTACTGTTTGAAATACCGATGAAAATAAATATTATCTTATCTTATCTTATCTTATCTTATCTTATCTAACTATAAACTGACTAAATGTGGTGACCTCTTTCACTTGAAACTGTAACGTGGCCATAGTAAGTGGCTCCCTCTATAGCTGAAATAAGAGATACACGAATCAGCTCTCTCTCTCTCTCTCTCTCTCTCTCTCTCTCTCTCTCTCTCTCTCTCTCTCTCTCTCTCTCTCTCTCTCTCTCTCTCTCTCTCTCTCTCTCTCTCTCTCTCTCTCTCTCTCTCTCTCTCTGCTGGTGATTGGCTGTTATTTGTCTATTACACACTGGTTACGAGTTTAGAGAAGCAAAAAGCAAAAAATTATATAGACACTAGATTAGGTAACAAATAGATTACTAGATTAGATCAAATTAGATTAGATAAAAGATACACTGTTATTTGTTACACATAACGTCATCAATTCTAACATCATCTAAGTGCAAAATTAGACTAAATAAAGATTTCTTTTTGTGTTTTTTCCTTTTCACAACACATCAAGCACACAATGGATTCATTAATGACATGCTAAATAAGGATTAAGATAATAAAATCAAATATGGATACAAAATGCATACTGCAATCGATGTTTTGCAATATCAGTTTAAGTCAAACAATTCTCTATCAGATACAGCATCGGGCCCTTAAAGAATTCTCAATGTTCGCCTCTTTCTCTGTAATCACGTACTCTGCCCAATGTGAGAATATCAAAGAATGCATGAAGTATGTTCTCAAATCTTGGAACTTAGGTATCGTGAGTTCAATGTC
The DNA here is from genome assembly GCA_030141605.1 of Tubiluchus corallicola. Classification (NCBI taxonomy): domain Eukaryota; kingdom Metazoa; phylum Priapulida; class Priapulimorpha; order Priapulimorphida; family Tubiluchidae; genus Tubiluchus; species Tubiluchus corallicola. The sequence continues at coordinate 19,762 of JAQGDQ010001275.1, read as the reverse complement.
AAGGCTCTTGGGCCTGACAGCAATTTGAGCCAGCACAAAATATATAAGCACTTTACTTAACACAGCTAAAGCCCTTGTATCTTTCGTGCAATTGGTGATGTGGTTTCTAAATGGATAGCGGCAGGTACTATTGTCATATATCTATCATCTCGTCTGTTAAAACTAGAACAAAAACTTTCCACTCGCCAAAATGCTTATGGCCAATCAGAAACTTTCTTGGTGTCACGTGCCTCGCGTCCTCGACACACACGCGTTGCAAAATAGTCTGTTCACACCACTCTGTGTGAGCAGAAAGAACTAACTAAATTTTTAAACAAGTTGTGGGTTTTTGAAAAACTGAACACAACACTAAAATACTAAAACAGATAAGTCATAAAATACTTTTAAAATAAGATGCCGACTGAAAGAAAAATTAGATAAAAGTACTAAATTAAACAAGTTAAAAATTTTCCCAAATTAATCCTAATAAAGCAAAATATAAAGAAAATTAGGCAAAAGTAATGAATTAGGCGAATTATAAAATACTTTAAAAAATAAGACACAAAGCAAAGATGAACTAGGATGAACAAGATAACATAATTTACCAATTCAATGTTAGTGGTATTAAATTTGGAGAACTGCCATTTCTCGTTATTCGAGACGAATGACGTTATGAGTACAGTCACGAGTTCACCAAAGATAAGAAAACAAACATCGGTATCCAAAGATGCTTTCTGAACCTCATACGTCATTCTCGCTCACTCATGCAAAAGGCGTGAAACATGGTGGTCTTTTGCATTGGAAATTCAACAGCAAAGGTAGTAATGATGAATAAGTCTGTATGCATGTTTTATAGATTATAGCTGTAGTGGATGATTAAGCATAAAATGCAAACTATTAAGCTCGTGTGTTGAATAAAGAAGTATAAAGTCCAATATAACATCAGCACAAATGTATAGCTTTATTATAATACATATATCTAACACATCTTGTCAATCAGGAAAAGTCTTATAGAGAACAATGCACGGTAGTGGAGCACATGAGTGAAGTCCAGAATCCTCACTTTCAGCTGCCAGCCCTGCAGCCCATTTTACACAACTTGCTGTTCCTAAGTTTAGATACACCATTTCTAGTCATTGTCACATAGTTATAAATAACTTTTCCTAGCAATGAACTTCTGCTGGCCTGTCATCTTGGTAACGTCTTCTGGTGACTTATCACTATGGTAACATCTTCTGCTGAGTTATAAATAACTGCACTAGCAAAGGACTTCTGCTGACCTGTCGCCATGGTAACAGCTTCTGCTGATTAATAAATAACTTCCTTAGCAAATGACCTCTGCTGAGCTGTCGCCATGGTAACATCTTCTGCTGAGTTATAAATAACTGCCCTAGCAACAGACCTCTGCTGAGATGGTCATCATGGTCGTGTCTTCTGCCGACTTAACAGATTCAGCTGAATGCCGATTGGTCCATTGGGCAGAGTAACTCTTGTTCTTGACATCAGTACATGTATCCAAGGCTTTAATTCGATTATGTTTATTCTTTACACCTTTCCCTTGTGCTGAGGTCAGTGACAGGTAACCCTTAAGTACACGTACATTTAATTAACGTGGTGACATGATGCGCTTGATTATATTTTGCCTAATTAGTCTGCCTAAATTTGCCTAATTAGCAGACCAATGCTATCATTGTATAACAATTTCGATCCAATCCGTCAACAGTGAGTTACGTAAATGCACGGTCATTTCAAAGCACGGGGAGCAAGTTGGCCAAATAAAGTAAATAAAGTAATAAAGTAATAATTTTCGTTTTTGAAAAGGCGCCAATTTTGAAAAATGTGATCAAGGACAGATATTGCTCCCCTTGCTCCCCCTGCTCCCCTATTAGCTACGCCCCTGCCAATGCTTCCGCCCTGGCAAAGCAAGAACCCGAATTAATCATCATAACTATGTTTGAAAAAGGCTTGTGACTAACTCTGCATAAAGTCCCATCGATTAAAACATAAATCTCCATTATGATAATATCTTGAGGTGCTGGTGGCGCCTCGCCACCTGGGAGTGGTTTGGGCTTGCAGAAACGGAGCAGAGCTGCCTAATAATGGTTTCAACATAACTAGAAAAAAAACACAGTTAAATTGAATAACACTATTAGATGTTGTTTGCTAACTTCAGTTGAAGCAAATTTAGATTATTTGCAAGGTTTGTTAAACCAATTAAGACAGGCTCTATAGAAAATTAAAGGAAAGCATAACAGAAAAGTAAACCAAAACAAACTGTACTAAGCTACCTATACAGCTGGTAACAGGAAAACTTTAGGTCTGGTCAGAAGAAAGCTCAGACAAGAAGATGAACCACCTCTATCAACCAGATCATCACTCCAGCTCCTAATTACAGTATGCATTAACCGTCTCTTTATAATCTTCCCAAATTAGTGTACATGTCAGAGTCAGATCCAAAACGAAACCTGACTGGTTAAAAGAAAAAGGCGTGAAGATTTAGCCAATAAAGGTCGAAATATGTGCAGAAAAATAATTCAGAAGAATCGGATTTAAAATTGTGGTATTTTAGGGGTGGATTGTAACGTTAACACTTGTTTGTAACTACTGTCATACTACAGAATAAAGTGGGCCACGCATGGGTCTTCGTCACAATATCATGCATTTATTTATTTTCATACAATTGTAAGTCGAAAATTGATAACAAACAAGAAGTAAAAATTTAATTTTATGCTTGTCTAGCATATATTACGGATATTTGTACGAGCAATAACTTATTTACATATGTCAAGTACCGGAAAATGTCATATTAAAAGCGAAATGAATTGTAGCTCAAGAGTTTCTATGGCGCCAATAAGTGTTTAATTATTTAAACATCAAAACGTCAATAAATGAATGCACGATATTGTAATGCAGGCGCATGCGTGGCCCACTCTACACAATATCTAACATCTACGTTAACACTAACAAATTAGTGTTAACGTTACATGTCACTCCTAAAATACCAGAAGTTAAAATGCAAATCTTCTGTGTTATTTGTCTAGCATATATTACGGATATTTGTACAAGCATTAACTTATTTACATATGTCAAGTGCCGGAAAATGTCATATTAAAAGCGAAATGAAATGTAACTCAAGAGTTTCTATGGCGCCAATAAGTGTTTAATTATTTAAACATCAAAACCCGAGGCCTAAATAAAAGAAGCAACTCCTCACACTTAGTCGTCTAGAAAGCATAAAGCATTCAAACAGACAGCATGCGTTGCATACTTTCTGCAATGATGAAAATTTTAGTATGGACGATTTTACTTTTGAACTACGTAAGTACATGTAATAGTTTAATATATGTGCACATATACGTGTACGTGTAAGCACATGTAATAGTTTAATGTGCGTGCACATGCAAGTGTACGTATAAGCACATGCACGTGTAAAGTTTAATGTTTACTATCGATACTAATTTTTGACCACTACTGTTGCTGCTGCCACTGCTGCTGGTGCTGCTGCTACTACTACTAAAATATTGCTTAACTTAATTTTGCTTTAATGCAAAACTGTGATACGAAGCTTTAATTTGCTTAAAAAATAATAGTAAATTAATTAAGTATATATTTTAATGACAATCTTTCACCGATTAGACAAAACTAGCAAATAATATAGAAAATGTTGATGTCACCTATGAAACTTATTTGAAAAGCTGTCTGCTTTTTTCTTTACCCCAGTCACAGAATTTGGTATTACAAATACATATGCAATTGGTTTATTTGCCATTTGATGTTTGTGTGCAGTTTTCATGTTATTAATCATTGTGTTTTAAGGCTTGGGCTACGTCATCCTTGAATACAAACTCCATAGTCTTAGAAAATGCTGCAGAAAATGATGACTTTGTTGCACATCAGGAGGATAGATTGCAGACTGTTGATAACAGATTGAGCGCAATGGTGAGAAAAATGTTCATTGTTCTTGATAAGCCTAGAAATTGAACCGTTTTTTGTTACAGTGATTTCCCAAGTTGTGGTTCGATGCTTAGTGAAGCAAAACTTTTTTTTGCTTCTTCATCCTTTAGTGTAGAAGATACATCGTTGGTTTACGAGATAATACGGACATCTTTCGGAATTGAACAAGAAAAAAACTTTCCTCGATCCAAGGCAAAATGAGGAAGAAAAGTCAAATCTTGTTATTTATTGCCATTTCATTTTATGTTTATCTCGTTACGTAAAAAGTGCCATAGAACAACGTACAAAGTTTAGTTAAAAGTCACAATTAAAAATGTTACTACAAGACAAATGAAACAAACATTTGCACAAAGAACAGAGAATTAGTAAGCTATATATGTAAACAAGGGCTGTTAAGTTTCTATTCCCAATAAGCAAAAATATTCGAAGTTAAATGATATCAGTATTAAGACTAAAACTGCGTATGATTTCATTGCATGAACTTGAAACTCCCTGATGATGGCTAGAAGTACTTTTACGTAAAATCACTTTAAAATGATTAGGCCATTTTCGACACATATTCCGAACGCTGAGGTTCCTCTACGGTAAACAAACTTTCCTTTTTAATTTTCCAATAGTGTCAAGACTAAAAGTGACCCAGATGTTAGAACAAAAAGAACAATAAGAGGTTAGAACAATAAAATCGACAATAGGTTTTAACGAGAATGTATTCACATCAGCAAAGCAAAAAATAAAACTTCAGCAAAGAATAATAATTAAATTTAATAAAAAAAGCTCAATTGATTTAGAATATCAGCATAGTCTTTACAATTATCATCAATTATGTGACCCAAGACATTTTTTTCATGTTCGAGTTCAGTAAGTTCTCCTTGCAAAGTTACGTTAATAAAACTAGCATTCCTAAATGCATTTGAAATAGAATACAAAGATTTCGTTTTCTAAGTATTAATTACATATTCTTATTCTACATCATCAGATTCTTTAGAGCAGTCAAGTAATTTTTGCGATGCCTGTGTAGAGGGAGCAATTAAACACAGATTGTTAGGACAAAATAAGTGATTAATAGGTGTATCATTGAGATAAGCGACACGTGGCAGACCTCACAGTTCATATCTTTTTTGGAAGATCAATAATATATAATGAAAACACCAGGGACGAGAGGAAACCACCTTGACGAACCCCATTACTGACAAAATACGGACATTACTTTTCTATAAACTGTAGTGCCTGCGGAAAAACATCTGTGAAACTTCAAGAAAAGCAAATAATAAAATTAAAATACTGCACATATTTAACATGACACTTCACAAAAGACACCCTTCTGTATTAATACAATTACTACAAGAAAAAAATTAAAATGCAAATTGCACAAGGCAGACATAGTTATCGTTGACTTTCTGAATCAATTATGAATTAAACTCACTATCCAACGAAAAGTTTGGCTAGGAAATGTCTTGAAAATTTCTATTGGAGAACCTTAATAGTGGCAAATTTTTCTACATGTTTTCAATCCCTTGTTGGTTAGATAATCTATTGTCACTCAAATGTCAGACTTCAGTAACTGCAAAGGATTGCAGATTAGAAAACCGACCTCCAGACGTCTTTTTGAATTTTTGAAAGTTTTTGCATTTTGCCTGTAAAACTCAAAGCTAAACGTGTTAAAACATTTTTATGTACATGTTTATCATTGATTTCTAGGAGCAAGACTTAACCAAGGCCTTAAATTTGGTTGAATCTGTTCTATCTATTCTGCAATTGGTATTGGAGCAAAAATTCTGTGAAACTCACCCTAAAGGTAATGGTGTTAGTCGGTTTTTATATTGCGGACCTTGATAACCTGTTATGTATTTTATGTTAGTGAAGTCATTTTAAGTCTTTTTTTCTCGAAAGACATATGTGCTCTCATTAGAACTGACTGTGTTTACATGAGACCAATTCTGGAATATTGCTCCTCTGTATGGAATCCGTTCTCGAATCTGTCTTGTCAGAACGCATATACTGGTCTTACTGAAAACTAAACTTATTTAAAAATCATCCGCATGCACGTTCCCTGACAGGTCTTCGAAAACGGGTTGTCCATATAAGGAATGATTACATACATTCAGTAATTACTCACTACAACTTAGAAGGCTTAGAGCTGACCTGATTACGATTTTCAAAATCACCAGAGTTGAGCTATGTTTAATTGACACATTTGAATGTCACAGTAAAATCAGACTTATTTCAGCCATTACTAGGTATCATCCTTATAAACTTTTTCTTCCTAGACATTTCTTCCAAAATTGTAAGGCAAAACTCTTTCTTTCTCAGAACTACATCACTTTGAAACTCTCTCCCTTCTCATCATGTGGTCATGGCTCCCTTTTTATCCTTCTTCAAAACTTCTATAAAAATTGTAGTTTCAATACTTTTCTCAAAATTTTCTGCTGGTTTAGAGAATGTTCTTGATAGTGGTCCCCTGAATTTTCTTGTGCATACAATTTGTAAATATTTATTTTACAATAATCACCAATATTTCATATGGTTTATCTGAATGATTGATTTATAAATTCTTATACAAGTATCTTTTTCTGCTTATCAGTCGTAATTTTGTACATTTTAGATGATCAACATTTTTATTTTACTAACCTGTCGACCTGTTAAAATGACTGCATCTAACGGTCATCAGGAGAGTTCAAATTCACAAACTTTATACAGATTCACTGATAATGCTCTGTATACAGTAAGACTGCATGTAACGGATATAAAATTTTAAGACGAATTTTCAGCTTTATTTTGAAGAGTGTTTTCTTGTGGTTTAAGAAAGTGTTTTGCTAAGCATAAATCGTTATCTATTCTACAGTTACATGCTAAATGGTTTATTACGTAGAAATACCAGAAGACTGTGCAGCACAGAGAGAATTGGGATTTGACCAAAATGGAATTTACACGATAAAGCCTCGCATTAGTGAAGAACCAATGGATGTTTATTGCGACATGGAGACAGACGGGGGTGGATGGACGGTAAATATCATGTTTCATTAAATTCATAAACGCCGCATTCTGAACGGCTCTAAATTCGAATATTCACCTGTTTTCACCTGCAAGCCTATAAATGCAAGTGCCACATTCTGTTTCTTTGAGCAGATTAGGGTAGATTGTCTTGAGTAGGGTAGGGTTGTCTTGAGTAGGGTAGATTGTTTTCTGTGTTTTTCGTGTTTAGCCAACTGTATGTTTCGGTCATGAGAAGAGAATTTTATTTAACAGTAACAATCTAATTTTTACAAAGTTACTAGATAAGCTAAGTTATTTGGTTGGGTCTCGTACCACTCTTTTTAAGCGGGTGAATATCTCCAAGTTTCTTGCTTTGATAGTTCTGTTTGAGGATGTCGTTTTCGAACCGAGACCCCTGGCACACCGATATCACTAGTTTAGTCTGCCCAGGGGTGATAGGGTAAGACCCTGGCGGCGAGAACCCGACGGTAGAAGAATATAATCACCATCAGACTTCAGTCTAAAAAAGATTTGCAATAATCCAAAATAAACATAAATTTTACTGAAAGTATTCAATGCTCTAACATCGGTGTCCCTAATGCAGTCCGTAGTATGGTAATTAAACGGAAAGAAGCATGAATTATTATAATATAATATTAGTGTCCATATTAACAAACAATATTCAAAGTACAATGTTTAATTACTTAAAAGAGGAACAATATATATATATATATTTATCTTTACCACCTTTCTTTCTAACCAATCTGCCTAATATCATCTATCAGCTGGTAAACATTTCATCTTGGTTCACCATGCATTTGTTTAGCATAAGAGGGCTTTTATGCCAGTGGGTTGATAGCCTTATCCTGACAATCCTCTCCCTGTACCCCGGGCTTGGGACTGGCTGGATTGCTGCCCCAATGGCTGGGTTATATATATATATCATTACTGCTTAAGACAGTATACCAATAGAATTCTAGGGTCATATTAAACAAAAAATACTTGACCTTGGATTACTCTAAACACAAATAGTGGCACAAGCAAATCACATGACTAAGAACAATAATTTGCACAGTTCGGCTTAAATTAAAGCTAAAAACGGCCAAGAAGTCTCTCTACCTCTGCTTGTAAAAGATTTCGCATATGCAATCAGAGCTACATACAAGGATGCGCGCATGCATGCACGCACTCGCACACGCACTCACACATGCACGCGCACACACACACACAGATTTATTTTCTGTGATTTTCACATTTTATAGCATTGATTTTTGAAATGAACAAAACCAAAATTCATTATATTCGTGGTTTCAAATATCCTACTAGAAGAGGTTTTCTACACATTACACTACTCATTAATTGATATTCTATAATACACGTGAATGGCTAATTCATTTAGTTAAACTTCTCTACAAATTTAGGTGTTTCTAAAAACGTTTGATGGATCTGAGGATTTTGCTCGCAAATGGGATGCGTATAAAAATGGTTTTGGCAGTCTTAATGGTGAATTCTGGCTTGGTAAGTTTTGTATTGTTTAATCGCGGCATCTCGAAAATTCTTTAACAGATGACAAAGATTTTCTCACAACGTTCGTCCTTATTATGCTCTTAAACTGCTATATTTAGAGTCTGATGGGTCAAAACTAAAAATCACGGCGAGGATAATAAATTTCAAAAACTAAAAAATGAACGATCATCACTGAAATTAGCACAGTGATTGCCACCAACACATGCAACATTCACAAGTATTAAGTTTTAAACAGAGCAGAGATCAAGTTATTTATGATTGGCAGCATTCACGAGGGCTTCATGGTCGTCACATGACGGTACAATAACACAAGTGGAAATGACACAGGTAAGAAATGGTACAGGAAAACTAAAGCTAACTCGTATTTTTTTGCTGGTCGAGAAAATAAAAAGAAGTATTAAACACTTCCTTTGAGAGCTTTACGAATGTTTTCAGTAGCGTAGCAAGTGCTCCTGGTGCCTAGCAGCAAAAAAACTTCTGGCACCCTACACCTTTAATTAATTTCATGAATAGGAGCTACGAATTGTACATAATTTTGCGTTCCTGAGCCGACATCCCTTTTTCGACATGATGGAATAAAGATAAACGAATTTTGTCAAAGAATCAAATTGAGTTTGATTTGCAGCACTACGCCAGAATAAGTCTTTTTCTCTGCATTAGTTGTGCGTAACATGACACTCCCGTTATCAAAACATGCAACATTATAAAAGATACAGAAAACTAGTTATTTTCACGATAATACATTCAGCATTTCGAGAGTCGCCCCTGTTTCAGCCAAAATGATCTATCTGCTAAAAGATTAAATAACAACATTGGCCTTTTTTCTAGGCTGTAGGTAGTAATTAAATCAGCTATGACGATCTCTGACTAGACAATTTTGTTGTAATTTGAAAACTTTTATTAATTGTTAGTGTCAGATTGGTGATCATTAATTAACAGTCTTTGAACTCTACAAGAATTTGAACCCTCTCACCGTTGCATGATCGCACCCTAGCGCCCCCACCTTGCTACGTATCCTACATTTTTTGTAGTCGGTGATGTTGTGAGAAAAAAAGAACGGGCGCAAAACGCTCCTTTTAGCACCCGCCTTTTCCACAAGGAAAGTATTGCGGAAATCAAGAGAAACAATTTCTTGGAAATCTGTCCTGTAGTTTTTGAGTAATAAGCTTACTGCTATAACAGACTAAAACAGTCAAACACAAAAACTGTGTTGAAGCATAACTTTCTTGACAGAGGTAGAAAAAATAACTAAAACATATGTCTATTTTAACCCTAAACCTAAGCACATATTTTATTAAGCTTATTATTTTCTCTGTGCCACTTTTACCTCTTTTGCATTTGTGCATCTTTTTCTGTGTCCGTTTTACCGTGTCATTTTTACCTACATTTGAAATTGACACCTGGGTATTTCTCCATAAGGTTTGATGTCATTTACTTTAAAATTACAGGTAACGATAAAATAAATCAACTCACTTCAGACAAGCCACAGCAGGTGCGCCAAGACCGGGTTATTCTTAGTTCCGGTAAATACTTTTACTCTATCTGGGACGAGTTCACGGTTGGGCCTGAACAGGAAGATTATATATTGTATATCAACGGTCATCATGGCAACACAAGTAAGTAGTTTATGATCTGCTATATGAATGAAGAGTGAACTACGTTTTCTTACTCACAGTTAGTTTTAATACGTTGCAAGACGAACAGAAACTTTGCGAGTTACAAAATTCGTAGAATTATTCGACACAAAAGCCAAAATTTTTTTAGCATTTCTTTGCAAAATTATCAACTGTCTCATTATGCTTGTGGATTTCTTAAAATTTCAATCACATAGTGAATGTGCCCAAATAAGGGAATCAGTTTCACTCCGTGAAGAATACTGCCCCCAAGGAATGGATGCGTCCAAGTAAAATGTCAAAAAGACAAATCTAACTGGCTCTACCTGGTGCGATAAACCTGAAATTAATTGGTTGGTTGAACAACAAAGAGAAACAAATAATAAAAAAATAATTAATAGATGAACAGGTGAAGATTACTGCAGCTAAGTAAAAATATGACGTTTTTCCAATAATAGCCTAATAGTTTTCTGATGTATAGCAATAATAGTAGTTTATTGCATTACTTTACAAGGTAAAGATAATTTAGTCTAAATTAATTAACGGAATCCTTATCAACAGTTTAGTGAATGTAATACGATGTTGTTATCTTAGTGAAAAAGCCCCCCAGCATAACAAAAAAGTATTTAATGAGTTTACCAGAACTACGGCAGTAACGAATAGCTATAGTCCGTCTATATGCGAAAGTATGAACAGGTAAAACAGGTTGTAAAAGCCATGTGACTGTGCCTAAAGTTGGCTTCTGATATTGTATTTAGTGTTTCTTGTTAGAAGTTTGGTCTATGTGGACTTGTATTTCTAAGTTGTGAAGTGGAAGTTAATGAGTTGAAGACATTTTATAACTATTATTAACTCCATAAGCAGACGTTGTACCCTGCCCTTGTAATGGACAGAGGTAGGCACTGAGGACGTGAAGTCGAGCAGCCAAGTTAGCCAAGCTATCAGATATGTTAAGTCACATGACTGGGAACCTTCAAAAGGGGGGACAGAGAGACCGAGGTATTCGGAGTTGAGCATAGAATCCTTTGATGTCAAGTAGGTGGCGAGGTGTCAACACTTTACCAACTGGGCTTAAGCTTTCCAAGTCAGTGATTATTAATTAATTAATTTCTCATATCCGCCATGACCTTGAGTGGCATTGGCCTTGTTTAGGGCAGTTTGTAAACAAATTTATAGGAAGAATAAAGACTCGCATGTACAAGTGTATTTGCTGCTGTGGTTAATTTTTGGTTTATTTTATAGGTGGTGATAACATGTTTCATCACAATAGAATGCGCTTTAGTACCTTAGATCGGGATAACGACATTTTACCGACTGTAAATTGTTGTGTCGAGCGTAGAGATAACGAGGGCTGGTGGTATAGTAATTGCGGTCACTTCTCTATCACGTCACATTCGCCAGTAGAGATGAAAATACGACCGTTATTGCATTTTGCTAAAAACAGAAAATCAAAAATTTAAAGAAGTTAAATGTACGTTACCTTGATCCATAAGCATAAATGGTAAAAATTAAGCATGATCTAAACTGTAATTTGTAATGCCACTTAAAGCTTACGTTTTAATAATAATGTAGTGCATATAATAACTGTTTTTATAATAATAGAATGTGCGTAGTCTTGTTAATTTCATTTCCAATTAGGTTGGTGCTTTTTGTTATTATTGGGAAAGGTTAAGCTTACTATGTAAAAGATTTTGTTTCCATTACGTATTCTATAAAGAAATACTGCCTAATCTGTATAATGAGGAAAAACTGTTCAATTTTAGCAGAAACTTCAAAGCCTTTATAATTAAAACAACACAACTTCAATTTACAACTATTTCAACTGCAATCATCATCAGTGATAGACTTATATAAATAAACAAACAATTTCATAGCGACAACCTACGGTACGAAAAAACAGTTGTAAATTAAAATTTTGATAAAAGTTGTGTTGTTCTAATAAGAAAGATACTGATTTTTAGATTAAGGCAAATTTGCTTAGCTACATTGTAATCATGTGTAATCGTTGATGTTGAAGAAATAAATTAAGCAAGTTAAAAGCATTGTTAAAGTGTTTGTGCAGTTTCCTTAGATTTCACAATCACAAAATCACATTGTGTGACTTGATATATTGCTTTCAAACACCCCGCAAATAATTTTGCATTGAATGCACGTATTCTCAATATTGCACGAACATTTTACATAGTGTTCGTTTATTAATTATTTAAAGCAAAGCCAGCAGCACCTTTTAGTGAAATAAAGTTATAGCCAGAGTACAACGGAATGGTGTCAGTACAATGTAATACGTCAGCAGTTTTCCAAGTGAGAATCTTTTAAAATGTAACCTTCAATGAACCTGCAGCCGCTCCATATGGTGGAGGCGACCCCAAAAGTCACTTTCATTGGCGCATAAGCCCAATTACCCTCTTCCAAACATGTGTTGAATATATTTATACATCTTTCTATGTATCTCCTTTCAAAGAGTCCCACTAGGCGTCGAATTTCGAGAAAACAAGGAGTTGGGTCCTTGAAAGTGCCGTGCGGGACGCAGCGAATTCTGATTGTGCTTTCAGATGAAGAGACGTAGAGACTTCTCTCGCAACTTGTTGCGCAACTTCTCTGTAAGAAAAATTGCCAAGCCATTCATACGATGCAACAAGTTGCGAGAGAAGTCTCTACGTCAGGACCCTCCATAAATGTACCTACTACATCCACCATTGAACGGGCTATCCAAAAACCGTAAGCACCGCCATGCTTTATTTCCGGTCTCAATAAAAGGTTCGCAAACAAAAACGGGCAAAAATAGCCATTTTTCGTTCGGTGATTCCGATTCGAAAAATATAGAATAGAACAGAATAAATTAATATTTAACAAAACTAAAAACTGGCGAAATGCAGTGATACCTGTCACTTGAAACTGTAATGTGGCCGTGGCTCCTTCTATAGCTAAAATAAGAGATACACGGATTAGCTCTCTCTGTGCCATGTGATTGGCTGTTCCGTTATGTAAGCAATAAGTTTTATAAAAAGATTAAAATTAATTTTTTATACTTAACTACTCTGGTGTTCCTTCTCTAATGTAAACTGTTGTGGGGATTTAGCAAAGGGACGATGAAGCCTCGTAGAGCTAAGATGTTTAATTCAAATACAATCGTGCAGACGAGAACTTGTGTTATTTGTTTTTGATCGGTTACGTGTTTAGGTAAACAGAAAGTACAAAAAATTAGATAGATGCTAGACTAAATAATAGATAGATTACTAGATTACATCAAATTAGATTAGATAAAAGATACACTGTCAAAACGTCTTCAATTCTAATATCATCTAATTTTTCGTAAGTGCAAAATTAGACTAAAGATTTCTTTTTGTGTTTTTTCCTTTCACAACACATCAAGCACACAATGGATTCATTAATGACATGCTAAATAAGGATTAAGATAAGAAAATCAAAAATGCATACAAAATGTATTCTCCATTCGATGTTTTACAATATCAGCTTAAGTTAAACAATTCTTTATCAGATACAGTATAGGGCGTCTGTAAGCACGCGCCCAATGTGAGCATATCAAAGAATGCACGCATGCTCTTTGGCCTGACAGCAATTTGAGTTAGCCCAAAATAGATATACACTTTACCTAACACGGCTAAAGCCCTTGTTTTTGTATCTTTCGTGCATCAGCGCTGTATCCTTACAAAAATATAAAGAATAAAAGCAAGCTAAAAACGATGATATACTTAACTTATTAGCTCAAATCAATACAAAAATATTAAGTACTAGCAAATGCCCTGCAAAAAATTTTGCGTATAAATACACTCATAATCGAAGATGTGCGAACATCTTTAGATTTAGATTTTAATAGGTTTATTTCGCAATAAACATATACATTACATTACATGTGCACGATAATCAGGTTTTGTTAATACAAAAATATGGTACAATTCATGAATACTGCGCTAGAGACCTAAGAAGCTAGCTTATGGTAGGCCACTAGACTTACTTACGAAAAAAATTACAATATATACAGATACAATATTACAATATATACAAATATAAATACGGGTGGGAAGTAACAAAAATGTTATTATACTATACAAGTTTTTGAAAATGAAAAACAACAAATCATGATTGAGTCATCAGTTATATGTTTCAAGTAAGTTTAATTTATATGTTTTTTAAATACGGAGAGCGAGTTGGCATTTTTAATAGCTGGAGCAATTGAATTCCATATGTAAGAGCCATTGTATTTAATAGAAAATTTTGTAGCATTAGTGTTGCACTGTATGTAGTGATAGTGCAGCCTATAACGTGTGCCGTAATTATGTATCTCAGCATCCAAACAAAAATAATCAGTAAATAAGGGAGGCAATAATTTATGAGAGGATTTGTACATGAAAATGGCAGTTTAGTCTTTTAAATATTGGCGGTGTATGGTCCTGATAATCGGCAAATGTTTGTTTACTTACCTAACGCAAAGCCAGTAGCAACAGCTTTTACTGAATTATGAGTTATAAGTTAATAGACAGAGCATAATGGTGACGTCAGAATAATGGCTTTGCGTCAGCAGTTTTCTAAGTGAAAATTGCCGAAAATAAACACCTAATTAACTCGTCGATACTCCTCTTGATGGACCTATCGTAAAATATAACCTACATCATCGTATAGCTCTTTTCTTCCTCTTTCTAAAGAGCCATATATCTCCTTCCTAAAGTTCCACCAGGCGCGGCTAGAACGTTTTTTCCGTATGCTGTTTGGTCAACATTTCGAAAAAATCGCGAGCTGGGTCCGGGAAAACGGCCGTTGCGGGGCGCCGTGGCCCTCTCGCGAATTCTAAATGCACCTACTACACCCATCGCTGAACGGGCTATCTATCTATAGCCAGCACCATCCATGGCCCGTTCCAGTTCTCCAGATCTCAGGCGCATAAGTTTTGCAAAAAACGGCCGAAAATGGCCATTTTTGGAGGTTTTTCGCCCACCTCTGTTCGTCCCGGTGGGCCCGATTCGAAAAATAAGCCCCCAATGGCACGACACTGGATCGAGACCTTTCGTTTGATGTATAGATCGCCGCAAATGGTGCCGTCGTCGGAGCTGTAGCCTCGAACTAGAACAAAAAGTTTCCACTCGCCAAATGATCATGGCTAATCAGAAACTTTCTTGATGTCACGTGCCCCACGTCCTCGCGACACACGCGTTGCAAAATGGTCTGTTCACACCACTCTGTGTGAACAGAAAAAACTAACTAAATTTTTGAACCCGTGGTGGGTTTTGACATTGTTGATTGACTGCATGTAGTTGTTTAATAATATGAAAGTAACTGGTATAGCCTAGGGATTGGTTCGGTAGTCAGTCAATGAGATTTGAGAACCATGTACTTTTACAAAGCTAGCCAGATGCATATTTAGTTGGGCCTAGATTGCAAACTAGTTATAGCAACACCAACTAGCCCCCCCCTTCCCCAGGTCTACTGTCTGTAGCACAATAACGCATCTTATAACAACATTAAGCCAAACGTTGGTGCAAGACTCAGTCACGAACAGGCTGTTATAAGGAGTGAAAGCTTTATTGTTCGGGGCCACTTGCCATTTTGACTCTGAGAGGAAGTTGAAAAAAATGTTTTCTTGGTATAACCTTCTATTGTGCCTCGTATTGGTGGTGGAACTATTAGCTTGTGAAACTATTTGGTGTTACAAGTACTGTATATCATCGTGTTTAGCTTGCTTTTATTCTTAGTATTTTTGTATTGATTTGAGGTAAAAAGTTAAGTATATAACCGTGTTTAACTTGCTTTTATTCTAAATATTTTTGTATTGGTTTGAGCTAACACGAATCTACTTTTGTACTGCTTATAATGGACTTGATGCTTTAAGTAGTAGTTTATTTATATTGTACTTTCTTATTCTTAAACTTTTGCTGTAAATTTTGGCGGTTGTTAGTCTGCGTGACAATATGGATACAGCGCTGATATATGACAGTAATACCTGCTGCTATCCATTTAGAAACTACATCACCAATTGCCCGAAAGATACAAGGGCTTTAGCTGCGTTAGGTAAAATGTTTATCTATTTTGGGCTAACTCAAATTGCTGTTAGGCCCAAGAGCCTTGACATTGAACTCACGATAGGTGAGTTCCAAGATTTGACAACATACTTCGTGCATTCTTTGATATTCTCACATTGGGCGTAGCGCGTGATTACAGAGAAAGAGGCGCCCATTGAAAATTCTTTAAAGGCCCTATACTGTACCTGATAGAGAATTGTTTGTCTTAAATTGCTATTGCAAAACATTATTGAATGGAGTATCCATTTTGCTCGATCGGAGGGGGCGATAAACCTCCTAAATGGCTTTTTTGCCCGTATTTGTTTGCAAACCTTTTATTGAGATCGGCAATGAAGCATGCTTAGAGTTTTTGGATAGCCCATTCAATGGTGGATGTAATAGACTTTTTATGGAGCGTCCCATTGTACAAACTTCTCGCAACTTGTTGCAACGTATGAATGGCTTAGCAATATTTCTTAGACAGAAATTGCGCAACAAGTTGCGAGAGAAGTCTCTTCGTCTGAAGGCGCAATCAGAATTCGCTGCGTCCCGCACGGCGCTTTCATGGACCCAACTCCTTGTTTTCTCGAAATTCGATGCCTAGTGGGACTCTTTGAAAGGAGATACAGAGAAAGATGTATAAATATAGTCAACATATGTTTAGAAAAAGGGTAATTGGCGTTATGCGCCAATGAAAATGACTTTTGGGGTCGCCTCCACCATACGGAGCGGCTGCAGATTCATTGAAGGTTACATTTTAAAAGATTCTCACTTGGAAAACTGCTCACGTATTACATTGTTCTGACATCATTCCGTTGTACTCTGGCTATAACTTTATTTCACTAAAAGCTGGCTTTGCTTTAAATAATTAATAAACGAACACTATGTAGAATGTTCATGCAATATCGAGTATTCGTGCATTAAATGCAAAATTATTTGCGGGGTGTTTGACAGTAATATATTAAGTCACACGATATGATTTTGTGATTGTGAAATCTAAGGAAACTTCACAAACACTTTAACAATGCTTTTAACTTACTTAATTTATTTCTCCAACATGAACGATTACACATGATTACAATATAGCTAAGCAAATTTGCCTTAATCTAAAAATCAGTATTTTTCTTATTAGAACAACACAACTTTTATTAAAATTTTAATTTACAACTGTTTAAAAAACGTGTCCAAACGTTTCAACTGCAGCTTGCAATCATCACCAGTAATAGACTTATAAGACTAATAGACTTATACAAACAAACAACCAGTTTTACAGGTAGGCTTTATAGTACAGAAAATATATACAATAATATATGTATGTACTTCCCTGTAACTACATGAGCTTAATTTTCTGTACTGTAGGTTCTGGCTATAAAACTGTTTGTTTATTTATATAAGTCTATCACTGATGATGACTGCAGTTGAAACGTTTGGGACACGGTTTTTTAAATAGTTGTAAATTGAAGTTGTGTTGTTTTAATAATAAAGACTTTGAAGTTTCTGTTAAAATTGAACAGTTTTTTCTGATTATACAGATTTGGCAGTATTTCTTTATAGAATACGTAATTTAAACAAACTCTTTTACACAGTAGGCTTAACCTCTCCCAATAATAACAAAAGCACCAACGTAATCGGAAAAAAAATTAACAAGACTACGCACATTCTATTATTATAAAAACAGTTATTATATGCGCTACATTATTATTAAAAAGTAAGCTTTAAGTGGCATTACAAATTAGAATTTAGATCATGTTTAATTTTTGCCATTTATGCTTATGGATTAAGGCGACGTACATTTAACTTATTTAAATTTTTGATTTTCTGTTTTTAGCAAAATTTAACGGTCGTACTTTCAGTTCTATTCGTGAATAACTATTGTAAACGCAGGTTGCGCAATTATTATACCACCAGCCCGCGTGATGATTATACAACACGGCACAATTTCCGTCCGGCCAATTGTCGTTATCCCGATCTATGGTAGTAAAGCGCATTCCATTGTAATAATGCAGGCAACTACCTATAAAATAAACCAAAAATTAGCCACAACAACAAAAACCACTTGTGCGTGCGTGTCTATTCTTTCTATAAATTTGTTTACAAACTGCCCTAAACAAGGTCAATGCCACTCAAGGTGAAAGATATGAGAAATTACTTAATTAATAATCACTGACTCAGAGAGCTTAAGCCCAGTTGGTAAAGTATCCACACCTCGCCACCTACTTGACATCAAAGGATTCAATGCTCAACTCCAATTCCGACTACCTCAGTCTCTCTGTCCCCCCCATTTTGAAGGCTCCCAGTCATGTGACTTATGTTATGTTATGTTAAAACATATCTGATAGCTTGGCTAATTAATTCACCCTCTACTATGCTTTTAATGGTAAAGACAAGGTATTTACCGTCCATCCACCCCCATCTGTCTCCATGTCACAAAAAACTTCTATTGGTTCTTCACTAAAGCGAGGCTTTGTCGTATAAATTCCATTTTGGTCAAATCCCAATTCTCTCAGTGCTGCACAGTCTTCTGGTAATTCTACGTAATAAACCATTTAGCATGTAACTGTAGAATAGATAACGATTTATGCTTAGTAAATACTTTCTTAAACCACAAGAAAACACTCCTCATAAATAAAGCTGAAAATTCGTCTTAAAATTTTATATCCGTTACATGCAGTCTTACTGTATACAGAGCATTATCAGTGAATCTGTATAAAGTTTGTGAATTTGAACTCTCCTGATGACCGTTAGATGCAGTCATTTTAACAGGTCGACAGGTTAGTAAAATAAAAATGTTGATCATCTAAAAGTGTGTAAGATTACGACTGATAAGCAGAAAAAGACACTTGTATAAGAATTTATAAATCAATCACGCAGATAAACCATATGAAATCTTTGTGATTATTGTAAAATAAATATTTACAAATTGTATGCACATGAAAATTAAGGGGGCCACTATGAAGAACATCCTCTATTACGGATATTTGGACAAGCATTAACTTATTTAGATATGTCAAATACCGGAAAGTGTCATTAAAAGCGAAATGAAATGTAACTCAAGAGTTTCTATGGCGCCAATAAGTGTTTAATTATTTAAACATCAAAACCCGAGGCCTAAATAAAAGAAGCAACTCCTCACACTTAGTCGTCTAGAAAGCATAAAGCATTCAAACAGACAGCATGTGTTGCATACTTTCTGCAATGATGAAGTTTATAGTATGGACGATTTTACTTTTGAACTACGTAAGCACATGTACTGGTTTAATGTTTACTTTTGATGCCTAATTTTTGTGAATGTCGAATTTATTTGGTTTTTGGCAATAAATTACTATTACTACTACTGCTACCACTACTACTACTACTACTGCTACTACTGCTACTGCTACTACTACTACTACTACTGCTGCTACTGCTGCTGCTACTGCTACTGCTGCTGCTGCTGCTGCTGCTGCTGCTGCTGCTGCTGCTGCTGCTGCTGCTGCTGCTGCTGCTGCTGCTGCTGCTGCTGGCTACTGCTGCTACTGCAACGCTGCTGCTGCTGCTGCTGCTGCTGCTGCTGCTGCTGCTGCTGCTGCTGCAGCAGCATGCTACTGCTACTGCTGCTGCTGCTGCTGCTGCTGCTGCTATTGCTGTTGCTGCTGCTGCTGCTGCTGCTGCTGCTGCTGCTGCTGTTGCTGCTGCTGCTGCTGTTGCTGCTATTGCTGCTGC
>JAQGDQ010001139.1:10000-59868 GCA_030141605.1 Tubiluchus corallicola | reverse complement strand
ACAGGAAATTCAGTCATTCTTAAGCTGGAAAGGGAAGATGAAGTCTACATTAGGTACAACATTGGAATCTTGTACCCCACTACCCACAATTCCTTCAGTGGCTATTTAATTGGTATTTAGGCAAATGAAGTTTACATTAGGTACAACGTTGGAAACTTGTACACCACTATCCACAACTCCTTCAGTGGCTGTTTAATTGATATTTAGGCAAATGAAGTCTACATTAGGTACAACATTGGAATCTTGTACCCCACTACCCACAATTCCTTCAGTGGCTATTTAATTGGTATTTAGGCAAATGAACTTTACATTAGGTACAACATTGGAAACTTGTACACCACTACCCACAACTCCTTCAGTGGCTGTTTAATTGGTATTTAGGCAAATGAACTTTACATTAGGTACAACATTGGAAACTTGTACACCACTACCCACAATTCCTTCAGTGGCTATTTAATTGGTATTTAGGCAAACTACTTTTACTGAGATCATCACCTGCAACTAGACCCATAACAATCTGGTTACCAAATAGTAAAACTCACTGTTAAATTAGACTTTCTCTCTCTGACAACCCACATACAGATAAGTCATTGCTTATAATGGCTACTATTTGCCATTTAAGAGCCTGGAATCTCCTAATTTTTGGATAATGTTATTTTTGGCTACTTCCCGTCACTAATTGGACAACCAAGAGAAAGACTACTGATAAAAAATGTAACAAAAAATTTTGCAACTACCTTTTAATTTACATATTAATTAGCAGACTGCAACAAATCAAACTTGTGAAAGGCTTATTTGAGAAGGTGTTTATTCAGAATCCCTGGTTTTTATTTTTTTTCTATTTTACCTTTTTGTTGTTGAACAATAAGTCTTTTCAACAACATTGACCTACAGTAACTGTGCGTGTGTGTAGCGAGATAGTCCCACTCAACACACATGAATAAGTTGCCTATTAGCAATAAGATATCATTTAGCAGTTGAATAATGTGTTATTTCGTGAGAGTATTTTATTTTATTTTATGCTCGCTGTAGTGCAATTATATATATTTTGTGTTGGTTAGGCACCTTAACTACAAAGTCTTATTATCGCACAATACACATGAATAAGTTGCCTATTAACAATGAGATATCATTTAGCAGTTGAATAATGTGGTTTTTGTGCGTATATTTTATTTTATGCTCACTGCAGTGCAATTATATTATACTTTGTGTTGGTTAGGCACCTTCACTACAACGTTTTATTATCACACAATACACATAAATAAGTTGCTTATTAACAGTAAGATATCCTTTAGCAGTTGAATAATGTGGTATTTTGTGAGGGTATTTTATTTTATTTTATGCTCACTGCAATGCAATTATATATACTTTGTGTTGGTTAGGCACCTTCACTACAAAGTTTTATTATCACACAATACACATGAATAAATTGCCTATTAACAATAAGATATCATTTAGCAGTTGAATAATGTGTTATTTCGTGAGAGTATTTCCTTTTATTTTATGCTCGCTGTAGTGCAATTATATATATTTCGTGTTGGTTAGGCACCTTCACTACAAAGTCTTATTATCGCACAATACACATGAATAAGTTGCCTATTAACAATGAGATATCATTTAGCAGTTGAATAATGTGGTTTTTGTGCGTATATTTTATTTTATGCTCACTGCAGTGCAATTATATTATACTTTGTGTTGGTTAGGCACCTTCACTACAAAGTTTTATTATCACACAATACACATAAATAAGTTGCTTATTAACAGTAAGATATCCTTTAGCAGTTGAATAATGTGGTATTTTGTGAGGGTATTTTATTTTATTTTATGCTCACTGCAGTGCAATTATATATACTTTGTGTTGGTTAGGCACCTTCACTACAAAGTTTTATTATCACACAGTACACATGAATAAGTTGCCTATTAACAATAAGACATCATTTAGCAGTTGAATAATGTGTTATTTCGTGAGAGTATTTCATTTTATTTTATGCTCGCTGTAGTGCAATTATATATATTTTGTGTTGGTTAGGCACCTTCACTACAAAGTCTTATTATCGCACAATACACATGAATAAGTTGCCTATTAACAATGAGATATCATTTAGCAGTTGAATAATGTGGTTTTTGTGCGTATATTTTATTTTATGCTCTCTGCAGTGCAATTATATATACTTTGTGTTGGTTATGAACCTTCACTACAAACTCTTATTATTACACATGAATAAGTTGCCTATTAACAATAAGATATCATTTAGCAGTTGAATAATGTGGTATTTCGTGAGGGTATTTTATTTTATTTTATGCTCACGTTTGTGCAAGTATATATACTTTGTATTGGTTACACTACACTACACTACACTACAAAGTCTTATTACCACACAATACACATAAGTAAGTTGCTTATTAAGAACAAGTTGTTATTTATCTTATTGAATTATGTGGTATTCTATGAGTGTAGTCAGCTTTCTGCAGTGCAGTTACATATTCTTGGTGTTGGTTAGATAACTTCACTATCAAATATCTTCTTCACAGATATTCATGCAGTAAAAACATCTGAACATTCGGATTTTCTAAGTCTGTTTGATTATCAAGGAAACTGTTTACTCCTTTGTTTACTAATAATAATTTTCTGTATTTTGTGGATCAAGTTTTATTGGTGTTTCAGAAATACATTTAATGCTAATAAGCTAAAGTCAGTGAATTTTGAATAGCTTTTGTTATCAACAATAAGATCAAAAATGTAATTTTTAAGGTCACTATGGAATTTATTAACTTGTTCACCATGCCAATATGCTATTGTAAAGCTGTTTATTTGGTAACAATTTGTGACAATTTTACTTTCATTTATGAGAGAAAAATTACAGCAAATAGGAAAAGACGTATTTAGTGTATTATAGTGGTGTTTTGCAGTAATCAGTATGATGAATAAAAGTGATGTTGAAGCAAATCTAATGTGTTTGATCGGAATTTCTTTTTCATAATGTGTATGAACAATCATGCAAGCACTGGTACGTGACATACTACTTGTTCAGTAATTAGTAGTAACCTTTAATTTGATTTTTGAAGACTAAAGCTACAGTGGACTCCAAATTTGAATGCAGTTCCTGTCCAATTTGAAAAAGTTTAATGAAAAATAGAGGGTTTGAAAGTAGCATTTAAAGTAACATTGAACATCATTCGTGCAACTAAAGAAAAAATTAATACGGAGCTTTTGAGTGACATAATGCGAATACGATGAGCGAATGGATGTTGGTAAACTTGTATGTCACGTGATGCCTGAGTTTCGCTGGGGGTTTTGCAAAGAACAAACAACCGACACTGTCAGGTTAATTACATTGTTTTTGAAGTTGCTAATCAGATGAAATCAATGGATGAAAACTTGGTTTAACATTGCGATGTGTATTTTAAAGTCCGTATTTTGCGATGTATCAAAATCATAGTCTCGTTGTCAATCCACGTACATACAAGAATGGTAAACGTAACCAAACAGCATTCAAGAAAGTTACAGTAAATCTGTCAACAATATGCGAGCGTAGTCATCTTTTTGACGTCATTATTAGATATTTTATGGTCAAATCTTCATAAGTTATTTTCTGGACGAAATAGTAATGGACCAAAAACGCAAGATTTTCCTGCATTTTTTGGCATAGGGTTATTTGTTCTATTATATTGACCCTACTAATTATATTACAATGCATTACACAAAGGAGCAAAGGCCACATAGATGCACCTTTGTTTTAACATTAGAGGCAGTTTTGTTATATTTGTGCACTGCTTAATGAAGAATCACAAATTTAGTTTTTTTATTATTAAGTATTAGCAAAACTCCCCACAATTTATACTATTGCCCGTCTTTGGCATAACGAAATTGTCCAGGTATGCCTGTCGTATTAACTTTTTTGTCAAAGGTACCGTGTTCATACATGTTAATTTTTTTACGAGATTTTTGGCTAAAACCTTTTTTACATCAAATAAACTTCTACAACAGTATTATGCTCATTAAATCTCATGAACGTTTATATGTTTGTTTTACTAGTTTGTGACAGCCCAACTCGTTGATAAATTCTTTACTGATTGTGCAGTGCTAGTGTCTTTGACAGGCATTTGTGTAAAATCTTCAAAATTTTCAGTTGAATTTAATGTAAACCACTGATCTTTATTTCTGAAATATTTAAAAATTAAAATAGAAAAGCAAAGGTGACTGACATTGACTAATTTTATGAAAAGTTACATAGTTTAGTTAGATTGACAGTTATTTAGTCCATTCAAAAGTATCAATGAATAAATCAAAATAAAATTAATAGAAGTAAACTTACATAACTAGGTCAATGCCAACACTTTAAACTTTCCAGCTAGATGGAGCCACCATGGCTACAAAATTAAAATTTATTAAGTCAGATTCACACTGGCCTTAATATTTGCTGCTACTTTACCTTAACCCTTATAGGGTCACAGGGGGTAAAAAATTACCCCCAGACCGGTTTTTTGCATTTTACCCTTTTACCATATCAGTGGCGTCGTGCCGGCCCCCCCCCAATTTTTTTAGAAAATGTCAAAAATTTGAAGGGTGTCAGCGGCTCGTAATGAGACCGGTAAGCAAATTTATTTCGGACTTTTTGACACGCGGCCAGCGCTCCATAAATGCGAACAGTATGAGCATGAGTATGTGTTTACCTGAAAGTCAGGATGTAGTTAATTTGTTTGCATGTAATCTATTCAGGAGGCAGGCAGGAATAGTTAACAGCTCGTTGAGTAGCATTAGCGTCTTTGCACAAAAGACTGTTAGTTAACAAAACGGCTCAGTTAGCACTCGAGCTTCGTTCAGCAGTGGGTCATAATAGAGAATAAGTGAAATAATAGAGTAAAAACAATGCAAACATTGAAGTCATGTTGAGCTAGCCTAGTACCCGAGAGTCAGTTTGTCGAGCTAGCCTAGTACCAGAGAGTCGGTTTGGGAGATACAAATTGATGAGCCACGGCTCAGCTACCTCCTGATTGGACATTGCCTACTCTTTGCTAGTCCTTAGTGACTCTTTCCCACGAGTTTGCTGCATAAAAGGGCGTGATTTTGAGCACATTTCATCATTTTCTCCTGCTAGGAAAATCTTTGCTAGTTTTCGCTTCGATTTTGCCTATATTTCTTAAACGATGTCAAGGCCAATCTAACTTCATTTTTCAAGTCCAACCGTGTTCCCGACCCAGGTTCTACGGCGTCTGTATCTACTGTAATTTAATTTAATTTTAATTTAGTTTCCGTTGCTATAGCTTTAAGTTAAATGCCAGTTGGGAATAAATAAATCGTTTTCTTGCACGCAAAATACTGTTTATTTTTTTAAAATTATACGTTTTTTAAACAGTTAAGTTCCGCCATTATATACAGTCGGGCCCCCCAATTTTTTTTTTTTGTGCACGACGCCCCTGACCATATGCATCCCAGTAAACCTTTTCTATGACTTTTTCTAAATATGTTTTGTGCACAAAATACTTTCAGTTATTTATTTTAGGCGCATTATCTCACCACGAAATGAAAATGCAATATGTCGATTTTTTAAAATTGTCGAAACTTTACTTCGCTTGTCTATACATTATACGGGCGATGTATCTGATAAAACAAAATGTCAGACGTCTGTATGCTGACGTATAGCTAGTCTACTCACAACTACAAAGACAATCAATCAGGTCATAAACTCAGTCACTCAACACCTTCAGATGTGGGAAACGGGCAAGCAAACAAGAGTACGTGATCGTCTTATTCGCATGCACAAGGGGGAACGTAACTAAGTAAATTTAACTATCGTATTACTAGTAAGTCACACGTCTTTAAGCAGAGGTATAATGTATCCTATGGTGGTCAGCATCACCACAAATTATGCTGTTGCTGTTTACTAATGAAACACGGCGATTTACCAAAAGTAATTTACGAATTAAGGTGGGTTTAATTTTTTACCCCCCCCCGTTACCAAAATCGGTTGTAAAAAATCGTGACCCTATAAGGGTTAATGACAGTCCTAGTTCATTTGTCTCTTAGTGCATATCTTCTGCTTTTTAATGCATTAGTTGCTTATAATTTGTATTCAAATGCTATATTAATCAGAGAATGCGCAAGTAAAAACATGTAAAAACCTGGTTTGCTGGTAAATTGCTGAAATAATTGATCAAATTAATGAAAATAAAAAACAATCCAAGTAGTTAGGACCAGTCGATCCAGTTTAATTTATCTAATTTTAGAAATGCCCAACTGATCGGCCACATATAAATGTTTTCGTGTCAAATAAAATTTGGTTTAAATCTAAGTGCACGCACGCACACACACACCCACACATGCACGCACGCGCACGCACGCACACACACACACGCACAGAGATTGATGTGTATCTATTGATGATGAAGTGAAAGAAAAACTAATTTTAAAGAGTGTACCAAAAAAATTAAAACATTCCATCTTCCCAGTGTGCACCAAGCTTTCCACCTTCCCAGTGTGCACCAAGCTTTCCACCTTCCCAGTGTGCACCACTTGCTCACCAAAACACACTTTTGATCTTACTGACAGGAAAAAAATAATTAAAACTACTGACGCAACAAGGCAAAGTGTGTGTGTGTGTGTGTGTGTGGTATCAAATTTCAAGACAAATTTATTATTATTATTATTATTATTATTATTATTATTTTTATTCTTATTCTTATTCTTCTTCGACTTATTATTATTATTATTATTATTATTAATAAATAAATCTCGTTTACGTCGTAGGTACGAGCTTAGCATTCCACAAGTGACCACCCGTTTGTAATTTGAGCTCGACTTTCAGGAGACACACCCCAAAACAGATGTGCCGAATGTGGCTTGGTGGGTTTATTCTTACTGCTGTACTGAACACATACAGTGCAAACAGTTGAGCGTTGTCTGAGGAAGGGAATGGTTGTTTTGTGTTTCTGTCCGATGAATAGATTATTGATTTTATAGTGAATTTATGCAATATTGTTAAAAGAAGATTTATATTTGTGCCAATCAGTGAAGATAACAGCGCTTGTTGACGAAAAGCTTCAGTTCAAGTTTTATTAGGAGGATAATTTCACAATTGATAAGGTAAGATGTCAATTACTAATTAATTATGGCTGATAAGCGGCGTAATACTATATATACATTTAATTATATGTTGATATCATACGCATGCGCACAAATATTAGTTTGACATAAATAGACAAAAAGCTTAGTTCTTCAGCGTGTGTTTAATGTTGACAAAGAGCTCCATTATAAACAGCTAGGACAATCAAACTATCAAAACAATTCATTAAAATTAATCAATTGTATTATGACTGTGAGTGCCAGAAAGTTGATAAACCATTGTGCTTTATCTTTAACAATTATTACACCTTGCGGGTAATGAGTTAAACAAAGAAACGAGAGAGTGAAGAATTGTTGACTGGTCTGTATTTGAACCCGATACCTGGCCATGGGATTGCTATTCCCACGCCTGCCATCCGTCGACAACACTGAACAGGCCTGTGATTTTCCTCCCTGGAACAAACAGCGCCACCTGTGGCAATCACAGTAGTGGGATTCTGGTATCCAACACTTTTAACAAAATTAGCTGACAACTAACGCTATTGTCAATTAGTTAGAGTACGACTGTGATTGTCAGATTTTTTATAAAAATGTGGTTTATTTTTAGATTAATTTATTTATTCTTTATTTATGCTCATTATTTGGAGATAAAAATGATAACAAGGGCATACAGATAACTATTTTTATGTTATTTTTATAAGTGAATATACATTGTACATTGTACATAAGTGAAAAAGTGCTGTCGTTTCGATGCTATCTGTGGTGTTATAGAAACATGGAAAACTATAGAAATGGAAAAAACGGAAAAAATAATTATGGAATGATAATTTAAATTAAACTTAATAAAAACCGAAATGAGGTGCGTGAATAAGCGTGAAGAAAATTGTTAAGAAATTTTACACTTTTTTGTGACTTATTTTCTTCGTTAAAAAACTAAAAGTTCTTTTGCTTGTAAAAAAACTTATTTTGCGTGATGATACGCCTATTACGTTATTTGTGTTCACACTGTTTCTGCTTTTTGAAAAAAATCATAATGGTAGAACTACAATCTTTGTTTTACTTTGCAGCTTGGCTAAGTTCATGAAATTAATTTTTCATGACTAAAACTATCACCGAATAAACTGTTTATTCTACCCACATTTTTTATAATAAAGCTTTTCATTGTGATCCCATTTCACTCGATCGGTGGTTTGACAGGGGTCGTATTTATCGTATTTAGTGGACAGGGGTCGTACTTATCACCCACTAAAGCATGGCGGTAATTATACGGTGGTCGCAATTCTTCAGACTTGCATATAAGCTTGAAAAATCTTTACTCGAGTCTTCTAAGCCTTTCTAAGTCTTCTAAGCCTTTCATAAGAGTCCTTGATGGGCGTGTATTTCTCGTCAAGTTGCCTGACACAAAAGCAGCATGGAGGGACGTTGTATTTTCTCATAACTGTTGACATGCTCCTAGCAAATGCTGTATGGTGGTAGATTTCATGGCCATCTGTGGCTCTTCTATTGATCCTTGTTTACACAATTTGATTCTTGTTGCTACCATGGTGTGAAGCGAATGATGCACGTGTGGCGACGGTGTTGTGGTTACTTTTGGTGTGCCCTTCATGTTGCCGTCAACGTCGTCGTTGTGGTTTTCGTTGTCGTTGCTGTTGCTGTTGTTGTTTTCGTTGTTATTGTTGTTGTCGTTGCCGTAGCTGTTGCTGCTGCTGTTGTTGTTGTTGCTGTACGTGATGTAAACAAAGTGACAGGAGCCGCAGGGAGTAGCGGAAGGCAACGAAGTAAGTCTTGTATGCTGAGTCAACAAAGATCACGTGATCTTCAGCTACTACGTAGAATAGTACAAAGATCGACGCGCTCTAAGTAGGACGAGTGTCTTATTTAGATAACGGTCCTCCACAAACCGGTTTATACGGCATTCATATTAGTAACGGCAGTCTGCTTGAGGATCGAGGCACGCACATGTGCAAGTATGTGCAGACAACCAAACATTGAAGAAGATTCCCGGACTGCTCAGCTCACTGTTGTAGGTACGCATTTATTAACTTTTTTATGAAAATCTTCCGTAGTTTTATGAATGATAATGTTCATCATCATTGAAATGCTTTGGTATTATAACTAGGGGTGAGCATTCTTTACCAGAAACCGAATTCGAATCGAACCGAATTTGTGACTTTCGAATTCGAACCGAACTTCAGTGTTTCGAATTCGAAATGAGATTGAACGATTTTCGAACGAGTTTTTGAACCATCAGTAAAAATAAGTCTTACAAAGATCATGTGTATCACTAGATTTTGTTCTGCAATAAAACGACTAGTAATTTGTTTAAAATTGTGCACAGAAATCACTGCTAAATTATGCCAATTGCATGTTGTTTCAATCGTTTTAGTGATCAGGAACATGTGTGACTGAAGTGTTGAATTATTCGAATCTATAGTTTTGGATTCGAATTGAGTTCGAACTAAAAAAACTCGTTCGAATCGAACTCGAACGTTGGAATTATAACAGGCATTTCGTGATGATGATATGTTGCTCTTCTGATATGTATGAAGCTTTTTAGTAAATAATTTAACTTGTGAAAAATGTAAGTATTTATTGATTATTTATTAATCATTTGACTTATTTATGGAAACTGACTTGTAATGTTTTAAGAAGCTCGTCCATCATCAAGCAAAAGACGACAAGTACCTTTACTGTCATAGTTCATTTAATTACCTTGACTGAAGAAATTTGTCGCGAAGCAACAACCACATTCGTAGATAAAGCTCATGCAGTGAATTTGATAATCACTATTGGAAGTTCACAGATTTCAATGGGATCAGAATTAGGGCTGAAATGTGAAGCTGATGCTAATCCTTCGCCAACCTTCACCTGGAAACTGGACGGTGATGATTTACCTGACACAGATGATGTCCTTAGCAGGTCTGCTGTAAAAACTGAGGATGATGGAGAATACGAGTGTGAAGCAAAAAACACTGTTGGTTCAGTCACGTCAAACAAAATAGCTGTTTCTGTGAAAAGTAAGTTTTACTTTCTATCTATAGATACTGTCACTTTTAGCATCTTGATGTATGAAATTTCCTTATATTTACCTTCAAATTTAATGCGGCCAGGGCACTGATCGTACTCAAATCGTGAACATTCAAATTAATAATGCTTATTTAGATGACGATTATCATTCTTATCACATCACTGTATTATTAATAATAATTTTAGAGAAACCAGCCTTTGTTTCGAAGGTGCAGTGTGGGCGCTTTGATTTTCACTAGTACTTCTAAAAAGCATTTACTAAATAACCAAAGTTCAAAAGTTTAGCTACTCCTATTTTATATCTTTTCTTGGTCTACAAATAAAACTTTTTTAATTGATAATTTCAGCCTGGAAATTCAGAATCATTAGAAAATCTGTGTATAGCGCTGGATGCCTTATTGTTTTTTTTACTAGGAAGTTAAAGAATCAGTTTTAAGCTGTTGAGCTGCTCTCCACAATTGACAAGGATTTGATTTTTTTCTTTTCTGTGCTTCGTTTTCTAGGTGTGTTACCAATAAACTTCTTAATGTGGGTGAGGTTAGCAGAGAGAAGAGTTTAAAGAGACTTAGGCATATATTCTTATTTCAAAGTTATAAAAAGATTATAATTGGAATTATGCTTATTGTTTATTAACGTACAAGCTGTTAGACTCTTCCCTATCTCCTCCCATTCATGCAGGCTGATCGATGAAGGCGAGTACCCATATCAGCAGGTCACCCGCGAATTAAAAAATGTACATCTTGGCACATTTGAGAGGTACTTCGGCAAATCTATTATTAATGGAGTAAGTAATAGTTTTAGTAATAATCACTATTACACTACCAGTATCAATAAAATCACTGTATTGATGATTTTGAAGCTAAAAGGAAATTTGTCTCAAAGAACTTTTTAATAAAGATTTATATTCATTTTACAGGAGGAGCTAGTGATATTTAAGCTGAGCAGTATTTTCGGAATGCTGGTTATGGCGAGGTTATTGGACAAATTTGCGCCTGGCCGAGTAAGGTTCATTAATCGGGAAGATTATTGTATTTGTACAGACGTGCCGGACATCCTTGCTATCTGGAACCTGGCCCGCATAATGAGGGCCGCCAAGTGTAGTTGGGAAGAACGGGCGGAGGAGAGGTGGTTGGAAGATTAGAGAAAAGGAAAAGAAAACCAAAAAAAATCTAAAACTTAGAAAGCTCAAAAAAATATTTATCCTTTCAATGTGGACTATGTGTGTGGACTATATATGAACTATTTGTGATATGAATCGAGAAAAAGGAACGACGCCCAATTGGTATGTTAAATTCACGTTTTCCTTTTTGTTTTAAACTTATCTCTTAAAGGAATTTGTATTTGGCACCGTGAATTATTATACAACAAAAATATTAATATAAGAGATAATCGGATATTCGCTGATTTGAGTCTACAAAGAAAACATCTTCTTTCCTACTGCTTGAAGAAATACTAGTTTTATTTAGCTGTGCAAGATATTCAGTTTTACTACTTTCACGACTTTCAGTTTTACTAGTTTCCCGAATTCATAAAATAAAAAAAATGGAATGTGAGGTACCAAGGGATGCTTACTTACTGGCGGTAGAGCTTGAAGTTACTAGCGGGAATTTTTATGACGTTTTAGACGAGCGAGCACGTTTACATAAACAGATTAGTCGTGATCTCCAAGTGATGTATTTGCCGGGAATATGTGAAATTTTCTGCGGCAAATCTATTATTGATGGAGTAAGTAATAGTTTTAAAGTAATCACAATTATGCTAAAATCACTACATTGCTAATTCTGTAGTTAAAAGAAAACTTGTCTCAAGGACTTTTAATAAAGATTTATATTCATTTTACAGGAAGAACTAGTGGTCTTCAAATTGAGCGATATTTGTGGGATGCCAGTTATGGCTAAATTACTGAATAAATACGCGCCCGGCCGGGTCCGGTTTATTAACAGAGAAAATTTCTGTATTTGTACGGCGGCACCGGAAATAATAGCAATATGGAACCTGGCGCGGATGATGAGACTAGAGAAACGAAAATGGGAAGAGGGGACGGAAGAAAAATGGCTAACAGTGGAAAAAAGTGGAAAATTAAAAAAAAATTTAAAAAATCCTAGAAATTGAAAAAAAGTATTTATCCTTTCTGTGGACCTATTATATAAAAGTGTGACTATGCATTAAACTATTTGTGTTACGGACCAAGCAAAAAAAACTATTTGTGCCATGGACCTAGTAAACAAAAAAAACTGTTTGTGTTTATGGATCAAGGTGGATCGCAAGGAAGGTATGTTTGTATTTAATATCGTAAGTTATTATACAATAACCGAATATTCGCTAATTTGAGTCTACAGCGAAAACACCTTCTTTCCTATGGCATGAAGAAGTACTAATTTAGTGATAATACTCTGTGTTTATGGGTCCGCACGCCCGGTTTAACAGACGCTTGTCTAGACGATACGGTTTAACAGACGGTGGTCTAGACGATATATATATATCCTGCGTAATTCGCGGTAATTGACCGGGGTTGAATTGCATTATGACTAAACGTAAGATAAAGCATATATTCTGACAGTTAGTTGGTTTTATTTTTCTCGTAAATGGTCATTAGAATTTAAAATTATAGATTATAAGTGGTCATTTTATCCGTTTTGAAATGATTCTAGTAATTAAAACTCTACACTAAAACATTTGATCGGTACATTTATTCAACTCGGTTATCTGAATTAGTAGTTCCGAGTTTAATCTAGCTATAATCTTAGTTTAATATGTTGGTTATTCGTTCTACTACTTCAACGGGGCTCGTTAATTAGAAATTCTTTTTGTAGAGTAATACAGCGTAAATCTTAACACACTTCACACGTTTCTGAAGTATTTAATATAAGTATTTATTTAATTACTCAACACAAATGTTCTTAGCAATATACTGTGAAATATTCTTTTAAATCATCAGGGCAATATGGTGTGAAATTTCCTTTTAAATCAAATATTCTTTAAAATCATCAGAGCAATAGGTAAGATTAACATGTATTCACAGCAAAAATTATCTTAACTTTTATTCACAGTCCCTTACTATGAGAAAAATCTGGATGAACGAAATTATTAGGTAACGGACAGTTATTTTAAAGGTGTATCCCTGGCGCATGTGCGCATGCGCAAATATAAGTGTGGTTCAACTAACAGTCTCAACTTATTTGGTGAGTTGATATCCAAGCCGAATCGACCTACGAGGTCTGAGGCACGTGTCCACTTGTAATAATTTTTGGCCTGGACAGCTGTGCGTGGGAAAAGTTTCTTTGCAGTCAAGGTTTCCCAAACAAACGGTGTATCCAAATGATCATTAAGATTGGTTCTGCGCCTAGGGTTTGGTCATAAAGGCTGTGATGACTTAGTAATGATGGGGTATATGCGGTTTTTATACACAACATATGGAAGTAATGAGATTCTATTACGAAGTTCCCAGGCCTTTTCACATAAAAGAGAGTTGTAGTTGTGGTCAGTCCCTCTTCGTAATTTTTGCTAGTGCTGTGTGGGTGTATTATTTAGTTGTGTGTTATTTATTTTACTACTTTCGTAAATTTCAGTTTTACTACTTTCACAAATTCGTAAAAAAAATGGAATGTGAGGTTCCAAGCAATGCTTACTTACTGGCGGTAGAGCTTGAAGTTACGAGCGGCAATTTTTATGACGTGCTAGACGAGCGAGAACGTTTACATCAACAGATCAGTCGTGATCTCAGAATGACGTATTTGCCAGGAATATGTAAAATTTTCTGCGGCAAATCTATTATTGATGGAGTAAGTAATAGTTTTAGAAGTAATCACAATTATGCTAAAATCATTACATTGCTAATTCTGCAGTTAAAAGAAAATTTGTCTCAAGGACCCCCCTTTTTTTCCTTTTAATAAAGATTTATATTCATTTTACAGGAGGAGCTAGTGATCTTTAGATTAAGTAATATCTGCGGGATGCCAGTTATGGCTAAGTTACTAAATAAATACGCTCCCGGCCTGGTCAGGTTTATCAACAGGGAGAATTACTGTATTTGTACGGCTGCACCAGACATAATCGCAATTTGGAACCTGGCCCAACTGATGAGACTGGAGAAGCGTAAATGGGAAGAGGGGGCGGAAGAGAGGTGGCTAGTAGTGGATTAAAAAAATGGAAGGAAAATCGAAAAAAAAATTTAAAAATCCTGGAAATTCCAAAAAAAATATCTATCCTTTTTGTATGGACCTATTATATAAAAGTGTGAACTATGCCTAAAAAACTATTTGTGTTATGGACCAAGCAAAAAAAAACTATTTGTGCCATGGATCTAGTAAACGGAAAAAACCACCTGTGTTATGGATCAAGATGGATCGAAAGGAAGAGAGCAACGTCCGCAGCGTCTACTTGGTATGTTTGTATTTAGCATCATAAGTTATTATACAATAACCGAATATTCGCTAATTTGAGTCTACCAGAAAACGTCTTCTTTCCTACTGTTTTAAAGAGATACTAATTTACTGATAATACTCTGCATTTATGGGTCCGCCGCGCGCTCGGTTTTGACAGACGCTTGTCTAGACGATATGATTTAACAGACGGTGGTCTAGACGGTATATATATATATCCTGCGTTATTCGGCATAATTGGCCAGGGTTAAATTGCATTATGCCTAAACGTAAGATTTATTTTCTGACAGTTATTTGGTTTTATTATTTTTTTCTCGTAAATGGTCGTTAGAATTTAAAATTATGGATTATAAGTGGTCAATTTTATCCGTTTTGAAATGATTCTAGTAATTAAACTCTACACTAAAACATTTGATCGGTACATTTATTCAAGTCGGTTATCTGAATTAGTAGTTCCGAGTTTAATCTAGCTATAATCTTAGTTTAATATGTTGGTTATTCGTTCTAGTACTTCAACCGGGCTCGTTAATTAGAAATTCTTTTTGTAGAGTAATACAGCGTAAATGTTAACACACTTCACACGTTGCTGAAGTATTTAATATAAGTATTTATTTAATTACTCAACACAAACGTTCTTAGCGATATACTGTGAGATATTCTCCTAATGCAAATATTCTTGAAAATCATCAGCGCATGATGTGGTTGAGTATTAAATACAGTTATACTTTTTAAATCGCCAGAGATATTCTTTTAAATCGTTAGAGCAGTATACAAATATTCTTTTAAATCATTAGTGCAATACCCCTCTCTGGAACTTATGCATTTGCTAAATTAATTTTGCACGTTATCTTTTCTAAAACTAGATTAAATAAGTACTGTAATCCTCATTATCTAACGTACATCTGTCGTTGTAATGAAACATTTGTACTAGCTATATTATATCTGTAATGTCAGTGATATAATAAATGATGTAGATATATTTTAAATTACATTTATAATTTCATCTGCTGAGTTCGGCATGTAGTTTAGTGGAGTGACGACCTTAGCAGACTAATATATTTATTGGTCTTGTGTAAAACGTAAAATGTTCGCGTGTTTGCACCATGTCCAGGGTCTTTGTAATCTGAGCTAACTAACGCTCAATAAAGCAATTTTACGGGCTAAGACTGATGGCGCCCAAATGGTTGGTTATCATGTATGTGTAAGGGCTCAATCATTCTAAGACTTGAGAATCCTTGGCCGTAAATTACGAAAAGTGAAAGTCAGCATGAATGGAACAGGACCCCTGCACGGCTCAGCGCGGTTTCTTAGTGAATCTTCTTAAGAATCCTTGGGTCGTAAATTACGAAAAGTGAAAGTCTGATCGCCAGCTACGTCAAGTCGTGAGTGAGAAACGACGGCTTCATGTTAATGTTCATAGTATGCTTACCGATATATATTCTTGTGGCGTAAAGTCGTGTGTGGGCTTGAACTCATACTAAATGTTTTAATAAAATGGTTGCATGAACACCATCGATATGCATAAGCATCCCGTCTGCTACATTTAAACGTTATAAACGTAAATGCTTTCCCGGGAATCGAAAAATGTTCATACTCTAAACACTTTCATTATAAATGAAACCTATACTTACCTTATACATAGAGAAACGTGATTGATGACGTTCTCGTCCTTAAAATGCTACTATTCTGTTTTATAACACTAAGGTATGATCTTATAATATAATAGTAACTTTAATTATTACCTTGATATTAAACGCTAAAGTATAACCTTATAATATATGGTAACTTTAACTGTAACTGTAATATTATTTTAGTTATTGTTTGCAAAATTTTCGGCGCAATGTTTTAAAGATGCCTGGTTTGTGCAACCTAATTAAATTAATTCTGGCACGCTTAACAGGCGTCTCGGCATCTGATGAGCGTTTTATAGAGCGATTAACGAGTGGGGGAATTAAGTTATCTATTGGCATTGCATAATCTGTTTCGGTTTGAATTAAATTCTCCGTCTCCGTCGAGTCTATACGTTCTAAAGATGGCAAGGAAGTAAGTGTGGAATTTGATGAACTAGGCGAAATGTTAGCTTGAGGTTCATTTTCATAGAAATCCAATTCTGGGGGCGGTGTTCCGATTGGAATTGGATCAGGTTGTATTTCATTCGTTAAATTATTTGAATCACTGTCTGAAAGAGTTTCCGGGACGTAATGTAATGTGGATTTTCGTTTTGAAGTTCGCTTGGAATGCGACGATGTCCCTGTTGGTAGCAGGCATTGATTAGACGGTAAATTGGCCTTCCGTAAACGATTTGGATGTACTATTTTAAATTTGCCTGTTGTATTATGAACAATTCTAAAACGAGATTCATCAATTTTATTAACTATTACGTAATATGGGGCCCATGGTCGACATAATTTATGTGATTCAGCAGGGTCTAAATTAGCTTTACATAAGAAAACCGGGTCACCAATTTTGAAAAGGGGTATATGCGTACTTTTATCATAACGTTTTTTATGAGCTAGACGATTTTATGCATTAATTGTCGGGTTTGCAGAAAGGCCTCGTGTAAACGATTGAGATCGAGTCTAATTGGGTCACAACCGTAATATTTAGATCTAAGTTGAAGGATATTGTCGAGTGGTAAATCACAGTGTCGGTTATATATTAAAAAAAATGGACTGTACCCGGTTATTGAATTTGGAATCATTCTAAGGGCAAACAAGACATGCCTCAAGTATTTAATCCAATCTGTGGACTTTTGTTGGCAAACATATGCTAATTGTTGAATAAGGCTCTTTCAACTTGGCCTTGTGAATTAGAATGGTACGGTGTTCCTAATACTTGAACTACCCTAAATTCCTTTAGTAAGGCTCTTAATAAAGCATTGTTGAACTCTGTTCCCTGATCACTGAAAAAGGTCTTACTTGCCCCGTGGCGAGAAAAATATTCTGTAAGAATGACATTAGCAACTGAGTTAGCTGATTTATCAACTAAAGGGAAAGCTTCAATCCAGCTGCTTAATTGGTCTATTAAAACTAGTAAATATTTATAACCAGATTCTGTCTGGGGTAAAATTAAGATATCCAAATATACATTTTCGAAGGGTTTACTAGCTAATTCTGTGACACCTAAAGGTTTACGATGCGGTCTCAAGCGCCGTGTTTGGCAGTTCAAACACTGATCTACATGTTTCTTAATTTGCACAAACATACCGGGCCAGTAATATCGTTTCTTCAGATGCTCGTACGTTCTTTTTACTGATGAATGTCCAGCAAATTCGTCATGAAAGCCTCTTATTAAAATACTTGTTAATTTAGCTGGAATAGCTAACCGTAAATTTTCCTGTTCCAAATTAATGGAGTCATTTTCAACTTTATACAATAATCCCTGTTCATCAATATAAAAATTTTCTGCATATTTTGTTTGGATGTTGGTTTGTGTAGGTGAGGTTAAAGCATGAATAATTGGTGCTAATTTGGGGTCTGATAATTGCCATTGTTGCACTGTTGTTAGGTCTAAAGGTAATGCATCAAATTCGTCCTGGTCATGTTCTTTTACATTTTGTTCTAATTGAGTGGCTGGGTGGTCTGATGAGGAGGTTTCCTGTGTTGATGACGGAATTTGAGATGGAGTATTTTCATTGCTAGCTGATTCGACTGTTGGTCTGTTAAAACAATGGGTCTTCACCTGTCCAAATGCTTTCTTCTAAGACATTTTCCTCTATAGATAGAATCTCTTTGATTATTGTCTGACCTGAATAGTTTTCTAGTTCAGTTTGACTTAACATTTGTTGGCTAATTTGAGCAATCACCTCTGCAGTTTTGATACCTTTACAGCGCTCTAAGGTAGATTTCTGATCTACTAAATATTTATATTCCTTTGCCAATCTTTCAGGCGAATTATATTGTATAAACTGTTGTTGAAAATCCCTAAAGGATATTGGGAGTGTTCCACAAAGTCTGAACATGCTGGTAATCGACTTAAGGCATCAGCAGCTGTGTTTGTTGTACCCTTTTGACAATGAATATTAATATTATACTGTAATAGCTCAACCACCCATCGAGACAGTAATTGATTTCTTAATCTAGCCGCTGTAAACAAGTAAATTAACGGTGCATGATCCGTATAAACGTCAATTTTTGGCGCGTTATATAGATATGTTTTAAACTTTCTAAAGCTAGCCACGATAGCATAAGCTTCCTTTTGAAATGTAGGCCATAAGCGTTGAGAACGATTTAAGGTTTTTGACATATACGCTATGACACGCTGTTGTCCGTGTGAGTCAGTCCATGTAACATGATGCTAATCCATTTTATTGGTACCAAATTACTCTGGATAATGGAAAGGATGATGATAATTGTTGAAACATCTTTGACTGTGTTGACATAATAATATTGACAAGCTCGTGATGATAATGATGACAAGTAATATTTTCATTTCAGCCTTTGCTTTCTCTGTTCATATGCCACAAAGCAGCATTGGAATCGAAGGAGAAATTGTAAAATTTACCAAGACAATCACAAATTACGGAAACGCGTATTCGTCGTCAACGGGTATGTGATTTGCTA
This sequence comes from Tubiluchus corallicola, assembly GCA_030141605.1. Classification (NCBI taxonomy): domain Eukaryota; kingdom Metazoa; phylum Priapulida; class Priapulimorpha; order Priapulimorphida; family Tubiluchidae; genus Tubiluchus; species Tubiluchus corallicola. Next base: position 40,834 of record JAQGDQ010001139.1, on the reverse strand, counting down.
TAAGTTAACAATGCGTCCCAACAAGAAAATAATATAACATTTGCTTCTATCATCATAATATCTAAACATTATTGAAATTTTCTGGCTGACATTTCATTCCACACAACATTAACGTCCTAGCAGGATTTACTGGAAAATCCCACAGGAAAAACTCACCTCACATTCCTTGCTATAACTGTGTGGAATTCTCATAATCTGTTGTATTTATTATCATTACTCCCCATTTTCAGTCTCAGAAAAGGTTTTATTGAAGCAATAATAAAGTTACAAGGAAATGGCATCTCAGATGTGGGAGCAATGATCCTCCCTGGAACATTGTTACTTTCATATAATTGTAAAATAATGATATACTTATGAAAGCAGACAGAATACAAAACAATTACTTGTATTTTCGGCTTGATAAGATTTCTCTGGCATTTTTGTTATTTTTATTATCATTCTAGACGTGTTTCAGCCTACTAAGAGCTTCATCATTGTTTTGATTTGAGAATGCTGTAAATTAACAGAACATACGTGCATGCATGCATGCTGTGTGTGTGTATGTGTGTGAGGGTGTGTTTTGATGCGTGCGTGCATGGGGAGCCCTAACTGTAAATCATGGCACCCAAGTCCATTGACTTACTATGTTCCAAATATAGACAGCATGATTGAACTTAGTTCAGCATGTTTGAATTTTAGGATTTTTATAAAACAACGATTTTAATTTTCCAAATGTTAAAGCTTTTAAATTGTTTCATAAACTGAAATGATATCAATATGACAAACTTATTTATTTTTATTGTTTTATTGTCATAATGCTAGTTATAAAAATATGCTTTTTCACCATGGATGTGTTTAGATAGGCCTACGCGTTAATTTGATTTGCAAAATATTTAAAAGTTAATTAGCCTAGGTGCTCCAAAGGGACAAAATCTGCCCCTAGCTACACCATATATTAGCATTCCAGGAACATTTTTGGAAGACAACCCTTCAGTTTACAATCAGAGAACTGCTTGAATTCATATAATTATTTACAGGAGATAATCGCAATCCCTGTATATCAACGTATGAAAACGATTTGTTATCAGATTCATGTTATTTGTTTTGCTTAATTTGCTTTCTTTCGTGGTCCTATTTTTAGCTTCACAACAAGGCTTTGTGAAACTTGTGAACTGGAGTGACTTTGACCACTGACCAGCCCTAAGTTCAGCCAAGCACAGCGCAAAGAGTTAAAATTATTATTTTACAAGATAAAGTTGTCAATGTTGTTACTGATCATAGGGTGCTAAGTAACATTTGCATTTGAACTTTACAAACGAAGTTAGCAAAGATGCTGATTTTTATCAATGATGCAGATTTGTCTTGCAAAAATGTTTGTTATTGGTACAAATTAAGATGGCCTTACAAATACAATACTTACTACTTTTTTCATCTGTTACACCGTTTTTTCATCACAGAAGCCAATACTTATGTTGAATAATTTTTGTGCTGGATTTGTTACAAAAAATCGCGGAATTGCCTGTGCATTTCACAAGAACACTAGCGTTCGTATTTTACAGGGAAGCTACTTAACCAAGGCGTTATAGCCGTAGCATTAAAACTGCATTGACTGGCTAAAGGCTAGTTCACACTTTACTATTGCAGTTTATGTCACAGTTGCCTGTCTATTGATGATTCATACTGATGAACAATTATGAAATGCAGATCATATGAATTGCTTAACGGATAATGGATGATCTAATTACATTTATTTTTACATACTCTACAATAACAGCTGAGACATACTTTGTAGGTAGTTTTCTAAGTCGATTCGCTGTTATAAAAAACTGTTGCATGTGAAATACGACGATCGACTTTAACTTAATTGAACAAGGAAATGAGATTATTTTCAACTTTTAATTTCCAATTCGGTAATCGTTTCGCATAATTGTTCTTCTCTAAGACTAAGTTTTTCAGTCTGTTTTGCATTTTAGTCTCTGAGTGTGGATAGAGGATACTTCTTTGTCAGGATTGAGGGGGCTAGGACGGTCATTGATATCAGTGCTATAGTGGGCTAATGAAACAAATTAAAATTAAATTTAAAAATACGAAATTAAATACGGGTAAACGTAAATGCTGCCAACGTAAACCTCTCTGGTGTGATGTGAATGTGCCTTTATCTAGAACGGATTGAAATTCTGACTGTCTAGTAGTAAAAATAACTAATCACGTCCACAAAGGGAGCTTATGAAAAGGGAAGGTGTACTGTAGACCCTTGTCAGTGGTCAGTGGTGTTCTCTTATCCAGCTCTATTTACACTCACAGGCTTTGCAACAAACGAGCCAACAGGGTCATTTCTTCCAGAGTTGTTATTTCGGTAAGCTGTGTATGCAATGTGCTTAATAATAAATCGATAATTCAATTGTATGAATCAATAATTTTGTTTCAGCTTAAACATTTGTTAACTTAAGCATAAACCTGCAACGCAACTCTGTTAAGGCTGCAGTATCATCCTCCCTGCCTCTGTTGTAAATAGACAGCAGTTCAACATTTTGATTTTTAAATGCATACGTTTTTTCAGCGCTAAGATTTTATGTGTTATAGTACATAGTATGAATAAATTTTACATTAGGTTACACAAAAAAGAACAAAGATCACATATGTGCAGCTTTGGATTAACTTTTGGATACTTTTTCAATTAAATTTATACATTAGATAAAGACGTAAACATTAATTTGGTTTTTTACTTTACAGGAAAATTCAAAGCGCCTGTCCCAGACACTTACTATTTTGAAGTGAATCTATGGGTGCACAGAAGCTCAGCAGGTCCTGCGCATCGTTCTTACGGATAATGGGAATTATGTTGCACGTCTCACTCATCCAGGTAAGCTTGTTTAGTAAACTATTTGCAACGAAGCACCGTGTCTACATCCATACTAACAAGTTCATTACTCAATTGTTTTAACTAACCAATTTTTTTGCATAAACTAATTTTCTACAATAATGTCATATTCATTAAATTTCATTCGTTCATTTGTTCATTCATTCACAAGTTGGTGACTGTCAATCCCGTTTGTCAATTACTTATTGATTGTTTAAAGCTCACTCACCTTATTTACAATTCTAGTTTAATTATTCATTAACATAATTATGTTTTCTTCATTTTAATTAGTCTGGTAATAATAATTTGTAAAAGAAGTATTGTTATACTTAATCAAAAATGCATAAGTGAAACACATAAAATAGCTATAAATACTGTTCTGTTGTCGATACTTAAAAATAAAATTATTTTGTTGTAGGTGCTGTGGCATTTAGTATCGAACTCTACGAACTGGAGACGAAGTTTATGCCGCATATTATTGTGGTGGCACCATTAGCACCTATTCTTGGAACACATTCAGTGGCTATCTAGTTAGCTAAAAATTTTCCTTACTTGGTTTTCTATTTAATCCCACTATGGCTTGATTACCATAACAATTTGTAAAAAATGCAGGTCTAAATTAGACTCATCTTATCTTACATGGTAAATCTGACAAACGGCAACTATAAAAGACTTGATAACAAGTTTTGCAATTGTCTTCTGTAACTATCGTATTAATTCACTACTTATTGCTGACTATACTTGTAATATCTTGAATATAGCAAAATCCATGACATTAATACAATATGTAAAAATTTGTAGCTGTTTATAAGTTAGAAATAAGATGTTTTTACCATTTCAACTAATGTGTCACTTTTACCTGAATGGCTGAATTTATAATTATATATTTCTAGTTATAATATAATATTTTAAACACTATGATCTCTAATAGTATTTTTCTTGTAATTACCTTACCTACACGTATAACGCCTAATAGTTCAACATTGATAGACAATATTTTTACCAATGTAATTGAACATAAATTCAAATCTGGTAATTTACTTTTTGACATTACTGATCACTTGTCAATTTTCTTGATAATCGATTTAAACATAACTACGTCTTATTTCTTTAGATATAATAGAACTCTCTATAATGACCGTATTAAACGCAAATTTGCTTCTGACTTGGATAATTCTGATTGGAAGGATTTACTACATCTGAACCACAAGAAGCGTATAATTTATTTCTAGATAAATTTCAAATGATGTACAATAACAATATAACTACAATTAACAACGATAATATAAATTCAGGTGCCATTAAAAAGCCATGGATTACACCTACCATTTTAAATAGCATTAAATGCAAAAATAAGTTGTATAATCAACTTCTCAAAAATAATATTAATTATGATCCCACCATTCGTACAAACAGTATCGTAATAGGTTAAACAACATAATAAAACTCTCTAACAACATAATAAAACTCTCTAAATCTAATTATTATCAAAATAAACTAGAACATGTTAAAACTAACTTGAAGAAAACGTGGATTATTATGAAAGAAATTTTACAGTCAAATAGAAAATCTGGTTCATATACGCTTAAAATTAACAACAGATTAATAACTGACAATAAATCTGTCGCTTGTGCTTTCAACGAACATTTCTCACAGATTGGTGAAAAATTAGCTGCAGAAATTCCAAATACTGGTGTCAACCCTAAAGTTTATCTTAAGAGTGATTATCAGTCTACTCTTTTCTTCAGTCCTGTTACAATAAATGAATTAAAATCTACATGTAAATCTTTCAACCGTAATAAAGGGGCAATCTTTGACAACTTTCTTCCCAAAGTCATAATTGATTTAATTGATAATTTAGCTGCTCCTTTAACGCATATAATCAATTACTCATTAACAACAGGAAAATTACCTTATCAACTTAAAAAATCAGTAATTATTCCTGTGTATAAGGCTAAAGACTCCTTAGATATTAGTAACTATAGACCTATATCATTATTACCTTTTCTCTAAAATATTAGAAAAATAGTCCATAAAAGATTATTAGACTACTTGACCATACATAATGTACTTTATAATCATCAGTATGGCTTCAGAAAGGGTAGTTCTACACAGCTAGCCCTAATAAATATAATAAACAACGTAATTAATTCATTAGAACAAAACGCTGTTGCCATTGGCATTTTTTGTGATCTCTCTAAGGCCTTTGATACAGTTAATCATGCTATTCTGTTAGATAAGTTATTCCACTATGGCATTAAAAGGGTCGCATACTCATGGTTTGCTAATTACCTCAAGGACCGAACTCAAGCAGTCAGATGTAACAATGTTCTTTCCAACGAAGCAATAGTCACACACGGAATACCCCAGGGATCTGTTTTGGGACCTCTGCTTTATTAATTAGCAAAATCAACACTTTGAAAAGAATGTGATGGAACAAATTTTTACTGTGTGACTGGTTAAGGTCATGAATATGGCAAAGAGTTTTTAATGTTTAATAAAATTTGGTGAAAATGTAAGCCACTTTATTTATATTTTTTTACTTCTGTTTCTACTTCTCAAACACATGGATGAATTTAAGAATGTGTAAATTGTACTACTACTACTACTACTACTACTACTACTACTACTACTACTACTACTACTACTACTACTACTACTACTACTACTACTACTACTACTACTACTACTACTACTACTACTACTGCTACTACTACTACTACTACTTCTAATACTACTTCTACTACTACTACTACTACTACTACTAATAATAATAATAATAATAATAGTAATAATAATAATAACAATAATAATAAATATTTTAGTACATGTTCAAGCACAGGACATTTAACACCGTTTATTGAAAATTTTGTATAAAACGCAAAAATTCCCTGCAAAACAGAAATGGCAACACAGGTCATTATTGAAGTTTACAACAGTTGGAATTAAAGAGAAGTGTCTTCAAGTGTTTTTTAAATTGTTGCAATTTAATTTTAGAGTGAGAGGTGCAGCATTACAGTGTTTCGTAATAAAGTGACTGATGACTAAGGGTAAACCATTGTGGTTATCAATGTTTTTATGCAGAAAACGCTTCTTGACTTCCTGTGTGAAGCCAAGCCAGATACTGGAGAGTTTAATCTTGAGATCATTTGCTCAGTCACATCCTAGCAATGGCAGAAGAGCTCTACTAAAACGTCTTCAATTAGTTGCCGTTTTATGTTATTTTTTGTGAGTTATTAAATTTGGAGAAAGTATCACTTAACCTAAGGAGATAAAAAATTCAGGAATGCATTCCAAGCAGTCATTTGTCAAGTTGACCGTAACCACGCAGTCGTTAGTGTAGCGCTGCGTTATTAGCATACTAGCAGTGCGTTGATTTGCTACATAGTTTACGCGAATGAACAGCATGGCAGCCTACAGGAGAAACGGGAAAACGTTAAATTTTGTAATGTTGAGACTTTTTCATTTTTCTAGTTTTTCCAGTGTAACACCTTCGCAAAGCCGTAGTGTAGTTTATAAGCTAACTCATTTTATGAAGACTTATGAAGATTTTGTTGGTATAACGCTTGTGAAAGAAGCCCAGTCGAAAGTAATAGAGGTAAAGATAAATTATTATCGCAAATAGTTCTTTTTTCCACCTGCTGCGTCTCTTCGCCGTGCTTTTTTACTACCTGAATCAGTTAACGTACTTGTGTATTAACATAATTTGTGTAAACATATTTGGTAAGGTTCCTGATCTTGCAGGCCTTTGCAATCTCATTCTCATTCACATCATTTCACTAACCTAATCCTACTCAAAACCCCACCCCCAAGTAGGACACTAGAACAGGTGCGATTAGTCGTTAAGTTACTGACACCGTCCGTTGTGCTTGTTTATGTAATAATAATAATTAAAAAAACAAAAAAAAAAAACACCAACACAAAAACAACCACCACAAACAACCCACACCCCAAAAACAAAAACACACACCACACACACCAAAAAACAAAAACACCACAAAAACCACCACCCCCAAACACACACCACACCAACACCCACAACCCCCCACACTACTGATTCCCATCTCCTGCACTCTCCACTATTATTCCATCGCTTTTCTGCCTTCCTTTTTTGCACTCTGGGACCTGCACCATTAATTGCATCATCATGGTGCTCTTACAAGCTTTGCTTCTTGACTGCCATGCAGCATCTATTGTTGACAAACTATTATGTAGTTTAGTAACTATGTTAGTACACTTCTGTTAAATTTTTATAATTATATTTGGAATTTTTTCCCTAACTATATCATGCTAGAGTATACTAATGTAGTTCTGTTACAATTATTGTAACTATATTTCATTTTCTAGTTATAGTGCATAATAGTTAAAGATAATCATGCAAATTGTAATGTAAAAATACTTGCTGAAGTGATAATAAATTACAATTACAATAGTCATACAAGTAACCATTCTGACTGTAATGCAAGCAACAATTTATACAGATGTCAAGCCATGTCGATTTTATTAAAATATTAATGTAGTTATGTAATCCTATGTATATCACGTCATCATATTGTTTTATTATATTGTAGTGTAGTTTGGTGTTGTCGTAATAAAATAAAATAAAAACGAAATAAATCTGCCATTTTGCCATATTACAACAAATTAAATTTACATTAATTTACATCAATAACATGAAATTAGCGCACCGCTGCTGTTCAGCTTCATGATAAAGGCAGGTATGGTACAGATCTGAAGGAGCCATCAGCTGCCAATGAATAAGCTCACACAATTTAGCTTCCTTACCAGGATTTAATTTAATTTAATTTATTAACACTCAAAACTTTCAGATACTGTACAAACGTAGCAAAATCTTCTATAAGGCTGCAATTAAGTTATTCCTAAATCCTGACTCTCCATTTCATGAGGTATTTTTGATACCAAGTTCATCGCTCTATGTTATTTCTAAGCTGAGATAATCCATGTTGAAGTTGAAGTGCAGGCTTCGCAGGCTGCTTATGTAGAAAACATAACCTTGAGAAAATCATTATTAAAGTTAGTCATTGTTTTTGCCACGTTTCTACAAAACACTTAGCAACCGCACCAATGTTGGTTGCTATGGACGGACGATCTTGGTTTGCAAGCACACATATAACAATACAACACTATACATTACAACACAACAAAATATTAAATTAAGAATAAATAAAATTTTTTGAGTGTCGGAGAGACACAGTGAGAAAAACTGCTTAGGCGTGTCTTTTTGTATTTGAGAAAGTTATCAAGATCAACTCAAGGTCGGAATAATTTAAAATTTCCGGCTGTCAGTGGAGAACATTGATAGTGGAGACCTAGCAAATTACGCATTTTTTGTTTTTCGGATGTTTTTTAAAGTTAAACCTAAATGGAAAATCTGTCTGTAATTGTTTTCCCTTGTGTAACATTTTAAATTTTGATTGATAGCAGTATAACACACAACAGTTATTAATCGTCATGCATTGCAGGTGCAACACTGGTGGCACAGACAGGTACTGCAGCTGCAACACAGCTGCAATGATGCTGGTGCTGTTTTCTTACAATAAATATAGTTATTATTAATTTCTATCCGTTAAATTAAATTCTGGGTCCATTATCACCACAGCCATTTTACGTGTAATGAAAAATGAGTCACATAATATAATGTAACATGAATGTTATTTGCTAAAAAATACACTATCAACGGACGCAGTTTTGGAATTCATTATCAATCTGTAATGATAAAGTCTAATTTTGTGGATTGTATAAAACTAATTTAGCAATGAGCAATTTGTAAAAATAGAAAACAGGCTTAGAGCAAAATTAAGAAAAATTAAAATATAATTTCGTCCTGTTTTAGTGATCAAATCTTAGACAATTTCTTAATAAGAAAATTTTAAAAAGGTAACAACTTTTGTTTTACACAGTCTGTACTGTTAAGAGCATTATGGCTTAGAAAAAATCTTCTGCCATCAGACATTCTGTTTTGCAGATTGAAAGATCTGCCACCTTGCTCAACAAAATATGCTCTGCTAGTTCAGATGTACTCAGACAAAATATAGAGATATTGGCTTATTCAGGGAAATTTTAGGAATAAAATTGACATATATCATTTCAAATGAGCAGCTGTATTACAGAACCAAAGAAGAACTTTGGAGCACTAGCACTAAAATCAGAATCAGAAGACTAAGATGCACAGGACATTTGAATGAGATTGCCAGAAACAACACCTGTAAGATTAGCATTAAACAGAACGAAAGAAGAACATTTTAGCACTAAAATCATAGTCAGAAGACTAAGATGCACAGGACATTTAATGAGATTGCCAGAAACAGCACCAGTGAGATTAAACGAGGCACTGAGACCTAATAAATGACCTCCAGGCAAAACCAAATTAAAAAACAGCTTGGATATCAAGATTTAATAAAGATATACAACAGCTGGAACCAAACCTAACAGTAGCATCACAGGAATTGAAAATTTTAGCTGCAGACAGGAAACAGTGGAGTGCTCTGATAATGTATATTGGCTTTATGTTTACAACAGAATGTTTAGAGCAACAGAAGACGAAGAAGTTTGGATGTCTCATCTTTGATGACTAGCTTTGAATGAGCTAGATGAACGGTCTAGCCTCAACCGTCAGCATTAAATGAGTCCTGCAATTGTGAATGATGGACTCTGGCTTGTTTTGTGCTGTATTTCGAAAAAAATAAGTTATTTTGAGCTAATAAATAAATGTTTATATATTTTAGGCAGAGCAGTTATTTCTACAGAAGCAGGAAGAGCGTCAGAAGATGCAACTGCATCTGCACAACATCCAGGAGCGACTAAAAGAACTGCGAGCCGATCTGGACAAACTCTCCCGCGGGGACGACAGGTACCTGCAGATGATCACCAAAGAGCACCTGGCTCTCAAGGAAGAGCAGGCGGCAAAGTCCGACTACGAGCGGCTGGAAGAGGAGGAGAGGGAGGAGTTCGGGTCGCTGTCGAAGGCTCTTAAGATGAGTCAGGAACAAGAGCGGGCATACTCGGACAAGACTAAATACTGGTCTGTGATTGGTTCAGTTTGCGGGGCAGCGATCGGCATCCTAGGTGCCACTGCGAATAATTATTTCCGCATGAATCGATTGAGAAAGATTGTTCAAGAGGCAACAGCCGCGGATCTGAGGACTGCTCTCTACAATCTATCCATTGTCATGTCCGCTTACCATGCTGATGTACATTTTTTGTCTAATGAAGTGTTCTCTCTTTTAGAACCTGTTAGCGTACAGAATAGAGGAGAAAATGCGAATCGGAGGCTGACCGAATCCCTCTCCTTGCTTGTCGAAAGATCAAAAGTGCACGAAAGGCACCTTACTGGTGAATTGAGTGACCTGCGGTCAATGGTCGGTGGCGAAGAACTGGACAGTGTCGCGTTTGTTGGTTCCGATGTGATCTCGGCTTTGGACAAGACGAAACACGAGGTGATAAATAAATTGACATTGTCTTCAACGGCAACAATATTGAGTGTGTATGCTGGATTTGCAGTATCAGTTGCCGTTGTTTATTACTTCCTGGGCAGATCGTGATTTTTTGCCGTGCGCACGGACACGGATATTTATTAATGTTTTGTGCTGAATAATTCGTGCAAGTTTCAACACGTTGTTGTCCGTTTGTGATTAACTATCTCTCATCGTTGATTGCAATAATGGGATTTTATCGGGATCTCTCTCTAATGCTGTCATGGAGGCCACCACTTTGACTGCTCACATTTCACATGCGCAACAATACCAGCATGCAAGTATGTGTGTGTGTGACAAAACGAGGCTTATGAGAAATGTTGAGTTTTAAATTGAAAAATGGCAGTATTACAGATTGGATCGGCTCAGGTCGCTGATTGGCTCAAGGTACCGTGCAATTTGTTTTTTTGTAACGCTATTTGTGAAATTTTCATTAGAGACTGAATTTAATTTGCACCCCAATGTGTAAGTATTAAATAAGTATAGCGTCCCTAACTTCGCGGAGATTCACTTATTGCGAGTGGGCATGGAACGGAACACCCGCGATGAGTGAGGGAACACTGTAACTGCTATACTGCTGACCGATGACTAGTACTATCAACCACAACGCTTCATTTACTTAATTTTCATTACTTTCATTTACTTACTTACTTTCTTACTTTCATTGTATTTACTTAATTTTTTGTCTTAAAGATTTTTGTGCTTGAGAATTCTTCACACAAAATGTAGGTCAATTATTGTTCAGTTTGGTGAGTTCGGAAGGTGATGACTACATGCATAGTGTTCATTGTCAAATAGTGTTACATAAAAATAGAATTAGAATTAACTACATGTAAGTAGTTGTACGATGTATTTGTTCATTCTCTTCCTGAATATGATGAAGCCATAGTTTCCAGTCTTTATTTTTCTTATAGAAAATTCCAGTGATAAGAAACCCCGGGGAAAAACTGGATTAATTGGCAGTCGTTGTAGTTGTTGTTTTAGGCTGAGATAGCATTTTTAGGCAGTGTAAAAAAGTAAAGAGTTACATTTAGATGATTTTATTGATTTTTGTTGGCAAAAGTGTTTGTAAAATATTACTTACGTATGTTTGCAATGTATGTATAATATATGTACGTATGCTATACACTTATAATCTGTCCATGTATTTATGTTATACACTTTTGCAAAATAATCTGTTAATGTAAACACCTGAAACATGATCATAAAATGTTTTTTCCTTGTTTAGTGTTTTCTAGTAAAAGTGTAAATCCCCGTAGTAATAAGTATGTATGGATGTTCTACACTGAATTATGTGCCTCCTAATTTATTTAAAAAGTATTAAATCTTAATGCTCTGAGTTTGTAGTTATAATCTATGCATGTGTAAAAGTATCTAAGGCTCAAGTTGGTTTGAGTTATTATAAGTAAAACTAAATAAATAAGTAAAATAAATAAATTTATCTAAATAAATTAACAATGTTGTGTGAATGTAAAATAATTTGAAAATACCATAATGAAATAAAAATCCGATTTTGAAGGCAAAGAATTTTGAAATTTTGCATAGTGTCGGCAGTTAAAATTACCTGGTGGTCGCCTATCTAATTGCTGTCCAAAGTCAGCAATTGTTCATTGTTCAAAGTAAACAATAAAAATATAGTTTACCCTTTTTTGCTTAACGATATCCTTAAAAAGCTTATTGAACTAACAGGCATTACATGCTAACTAGGCAGGCTCTTCCCCGTTCTGTTTGTATTTTTGGATGTGACACAAAATGGCAGAGTCACGAAAGCTTGATCTCGTTGTTGTTGTTGTTGGTGGTGGTGGTGCTGGTGTCGATGGTGGTGGTGCTGGTGTCGGTGGTGGTGGTGCTGGTGTCGATGGTGGTGGTGCTGGTGTCGATGGTGGTGGTGCTGGTGGTGCTGGTGTCGGTGGTGGTGGTGCTGGTGTCGATGGTGGTGGTGGTGGTGGTGTTGCTGGTGTCAGTGGTGGTGGTGCTGGTGTCGATGGTGGTGGTGCTGGTGTCGGTGGTGGTGGTGCTGGTGTCGATGGTGGTGGTGGTGCTGGTGCTGCTAGTGGTGGTGGTGGTGGTAGTTTTGCTAGCTGCTCTCTTTAAAAGTGTTATTAAGTAAACACATTTGCAGTTTATTTGTGTTTTTCTTCAGCATTCCAGGATAAGTTATCAGAGTTTTTAGTAGAAAAAACATATATTATTACTGCAAGTTATCAAAAAGTTTAAAATACAGTAAACGTAAAATATCTACATTTGCTTACCTGTTTGGTATGGTTTATCTATTATAAAGTTTAGATCCAGCACTCACTGGCGGTATATATTATGCTCACGCTTGTGGCTTGATCGGCACCTAGCTTCGTTGTCTAGGATAATAATTCTAAAAGTCAAAACATTGACCTGGTAGAGATGTCTTGATCACATCTGGATTCCTCGGAAGGAACAACCTTTGATGGTACTGAAACCACCCAGATGTGGTTTTCCAGCCGGTCGCCCATCCAGTTACTGACCGTACTCGCCTTGACCATAACCACTCTGTGACCCCACACCCTGATACTTAAAGACATTATTTTATATTATTTATAGCCTAACGTTTATGATTTAATGTTTCACCTTTTATGAAGCGATGTGATATCCCAAAGACGACGTCTAAATTTCTTTTAGTGTTGAATAGCTAAATGTTTATGGCAGGTGCGATAGTTAAGCACTAATCTAGTCATTAAATGGATGGGTGATGGTTAAGAAACCTGCTGTGCATGGTAGGTTGCATCTTCGCTGCTTGTCTATTTATCTCAGTAAGTGAAGCTGTATAATTTTGCTCCTAAGTATGGTTAAACCAAAAAACTCTGCAAGATCAGTGTCTCGTTTAAGGACACGAGCAATGATAGTAAGCAAGATCCCGGTACTACCACAAGCATACACTTAAACTAGGTCATGCCACTGCAGTGTACCGGATTATAAATATAACAACACTTAGAGAATAATTTCATTGTATATTAACGTGTAAATAATTTATTAGTCTCTAAGTTTTACAGGATAAAGGGAACAGGTGGCGAAATGACCAGTGGTCACCAGGTGAGCTACCCCTTTCTAAAATTAACGAAAATTAAACGACATGTCAAGCTTGTTTACTACAAATTAATAATAATCAACAATTTGAAAACAAAAACGAGAAATAAAGATAACTTGGCAAAAATTAACATTTCAAGTTCAAACGAATTAAAATTAAGATGCCAAACAATAAATAAATATGACAAATACGATGAAACAAAAGTTAAATTAACAAACAAAACAAAAATTTCTAAAATAAAAAAATGTACAGTTAAAAATGTAAAACTACACTTTACCCTGGTGGTGCATTTACTAACTAAACAAACATATATAAATCAAAGTTCAATATTCTATTAAAGGTGCACAGCGTTGTTATCAGACAAGCATTACAAGTGTTAGAGATTTTTGAGTGAGTTCAGAACATTCTTATGACGTAACATTGTGTGAATTAAAAGCAAATGAACAAAATGTGACATCAGAAATAAAGTTTAGCCAATGAAGAAATTTGTTGTGTATTATTTTACAGTGTCTTCCGTCTTTCTTCTCACCAACGATAGTCTAGGTAAAACACACTACTTGTTATTGTTGAATAAAGTTCATAGATGGCAGCACCATGGTTGAATGTTTTCAAAACTATAAACACTACTTGTGAAGCTGGAAATGGATCAAACGAATTGCTAATAAAATATTTTTCTTGCCACTACAGTGACACAATTGTCTCGCATTATGGCAGTGACGTGCTGAAGCCTTTAGACAGCAGGGTGAGATCTCTAGGCGCACGTTTCTTCTTGGATGTTGATTACAATTAGTTACTAGATGCCTGGTTGTGAGTAAGAAACAAAAATTACAAAAAGAAACTGTAAGTTTGTTGCAGTAAAGAGAACCTGTTAAATTATGCTAAGAGTAGTAGATTATGATAAATAAGTATGTTGATAAGATGCTGGTATGATGAAGCCAGTTAAGGAGTGGTGTCACGTGATTACGTGGTCCAAGAAATGAGGCATTCGGCATCGCGCACGATATATAAGGCGTGCGAGGTCTCCAGTTCGAGAATTCAATCTCAGATTAAGTCTGGGAGCCGGAGCGTACAGACAGCTGTTAGATCAGGGGCTTGGCATTGCTATTTATTATATTTGTTGTGTTGATGTTTAATAAACGTGTCATTTTATAATCAGACTCTTCATAGCTTTGCCATTCGTCAAGCGTCAATAAACAGCTACACACAGCTCATACAACGCACTATCCACTATACAACGAAATTAATTTTACTGTTGCTGTTTTTAATATTAAATCATTATGGCGAATACAAAAGCCATAATGATTGTTTAAATCTCTAACTGTTTGTTTTAGTCTTGTGTTTGAGCCTCCGGGAAACTGACCATGATGTCACACATAAGTCCTTGAATCTAACAACGAGTGATGTACGACAGCAAAGTGACGTCATGATGATGACGTCAAACGTTAACTACGCATACAATGTACGTCTCAATTTATCCGGCAAAAAACTAAATTGGTTAGCAAGGCAGAACATGACTAGTCCAACAATTTGTTTTTACATACAGTGGAAAACTGGTGGAATAATATGGAGGGTAGGTGTATATAAGTAGCTCAGGTTTAAGTATTAAGTAAAATAAGCATGTGCTTAAGGCCTTAGAGGAAGAAGGCTCTCACACAGTTTTTTCAAATCAAATATATACGCAAAGGTAAACTGCACCGTAATGCAGGGCCTATTTCAGCCCAAGCGAGGCCCAGGGAAGTGGGGCGTGTGAGGCCTCTGGGGGGGGGGGGGTCGCGAAAAATTTCCAGAAAATTTTTGAACTGCTAGAACGCCGGCGAAGCATTTTCGAAGAGAAAATATGGAGTTATACAGCATGTTCGCATAAAGCAAAAAAATGTTACCTCGGCGCGAATCCCCCGCCCTTGGAGCGAATTTTAATATAAATACAAATCCCAAATATTACCTCTAACAATGAAAATATTGTTTATTAATAGCAATGGTTGTTAGGAAAACTCAACGAAACTCTCTCTTCCTTTTCCTTCTACACTCCTTCCCTCTCTCTTTCTCCCTCTCTCTCACCCTCTCTCTCTCTCTCTCCTCTCTCTCTCTCTCTCTCTCTCTCTCTCTTCTCCCTTTCTCTCTCTCTCTCTCTCTCTCTCTCTCTCTCTCTCTCTCTCTTTCTCTTCTATCCCTCCGTTTCTCTTCTATCCCAACCTCTCTCTTTCATTCTGTTTTCTTCCTGTACTCATTAAATTTTTCACTTTGTCTCTCTCTCCTGTCTCTCATTAAATTTCTCTCTCTCTCTCTCTCTGTCTCAATTCTGATGTTTTTCAAAGACAAATTTTCGACAAAATTTACAAATTGCTTCCCAATAGATAATAAGAAACCTTTTCAACTATCATTAAAAGACCAATATTTTACAGGACTTAGACTGGTGTGACATTGGTGATTTAGATTATAAACAGCGCAAGTTGCGCCTCAGGTCATGCTATCGTAGTGAATACGAATATGGAGTCACAACGTGTCCATGTAACAAGAGCAGCACTGACCAATGTCCACCTGCTTCACCAGCCACACTGCGTAAGTTGCCTCAATTTGCTTGTTGATTCTAAAAAATTATTTTTTCAGTTTGTCATTCATCTCATTTGTTTCTTTTTCGTCACCTTTCTCCTCACCTACAAATGTTGATGTAGATGAACTGAGTTATGGCCTAGGCCAATACTTGAAGCATAAACTTCACTGCTGAGATCAACAGACACTGAAGTTTTTCAACGTATCATTATGATTACACAAAGAACCTGTAATTAATTTTATTTACAGTCATTTGCAAAAGTTTAAGACCAAGCTGGAGTTTTCGGGATTTTAATACTGTACCCTGATTGCATCAATAATAATAATAATAATCTTTTATTTATCTTTTAACACACGCACAGTTACAATACAATTAATTTAGCAACAAAAATGTGAAGAAAGGGCAGCGAAAGACCAATTGGTCATCTAGTCAGCTGCCCTTTGGTTAGTGATGAACATTTTTATAGGCACTAGGCTACAGTGTATTAGTGTTAGTATTGCTAGTACTGATTATAATAAAAACTAAATTGTTACGAATGAGATAAAACTGATAATGATATGCTTATAACGTGTTAGTACAATTCATACACAGTGATAATAAGTGCATAATAATAATAATAATAATAATAATAATAATAATAATAATAATAATAAATCAAACTGAAGATAACTGAAATAAGGACTGAAAGGGCATCAGATTCTTTGTTGATTGCATCATACTGCTAGTGGTTTGAAACAGTACGTCTAGTGAGTATGAGTGACTCATTTGCCTGCCGCTATCCATACAGATCTGGTTTCAGACAGTACGTCTAGTGAGTATGAGTGACTCATTTGCCTGCCACTATCCATACAGATCTGGTTTGAGACAGTACGTCTAGTGAGTATGAGCGACTCATTTGCCTGCCACTATCCATACAGATCTGGTTTGAGACAGTACGTCTAGTGAGTATGAGTGACTCATTTGCCTGCCACTATCCATACAGATCTGGTTTGAGACAGTACGTCTAGTGAGTATGAGCGACTCATTTGCCTGCCACTATCCATACAGATCTGGTTTGAGACAGTACGTCTAGTGAGTATGAGTGACTCATTTGCCTGCCGCTATCCATACAGATCGTACAGATCGAAGGTGACCATCAATTTCCTCGGGGAGAAGAACATCGCTGTACTTGAATGGCCTGGAAACAGCGCGTACCTCAATCCGATAGAGAATCTCTGTGAGATACTGAAGGATGAGGTGGCAGACAGGCAGCCATCAAGTGCTGAAGACTTGCAAAGAGTTATCAAGGACGTTTAGGTTAAAGAAATTACTTCCGAGTACTGCCAAAACCTAATTTCCAGTATGCCTCTTAGAATGAAGGCAGTGATTGACAACTTCGGCGGCCATACAAAGTACTAAACTGTTCAAGGACTGTGACTATTTTTGGATAAAAACATACAAACTATGCTGTAGTATATTTTTGTAGAAGAATAAATGAATAGTTTTTTGATGGAACCGTGTTAAACGATGGTTTTGTCAATTTTCATGAAAAAATCACTTTGGTCTTAAACTTTTGCAAATGATTGTAAAGTGAACAGATAAATTAAATAACTTTCCTTTTTCTGGCAAATTTGGAATGTGTAATTCTCCTCTGCCTCTTTTAACCGTCAGTTGGTGCTTTTGAAAATCCTAATTTTAAACAAACTTTGATTTTAGTTAGTTTCACTACATGTAGATGGGCAACTCAAGGTTAGTAACGTTACATTTTAGAAGGACTTTCTCTAATTTCAAGTAACAAATATCTACTAAAATTCACATAATGAAAAAATACTAATTAAAATTCGCATATCTATAATTAACATAATTACATTGACGAGCAAAATTACTTTCATTCACATTTCAACGAGCCATGGAGATTCATTCATTTATAATTATTTATTTAATTAATTGTTAATTAATATCCGTAGTTAAAAAACTTCTCAACCCTTATTTATCGCGACTTCATACACGCATGCGCAAACATCCGCCTACAATACTATAGTTAACTCGAAGAAAACCCCATTAGCCCAACGGCTAAAGAGCAATTATATATATCGCTCGACTGGATTAAAAATCCGACGTAATGGGTTCGCATCCACTATTTGAAAAATTTTTCAAAACTAAATTATGTCAACAAATTAGGGTTAGGGTTTGGATATTCTCATTATACAAGTTGAAGGGGTGAAATAAACTTAAAAAATATAAAAAATCCAATCATTTCTGATTAATTAATTAATTGTTAATTAAGATCCATAGTAAAAACACTTTTTCTTCTTCTTTTTCTTTCACTTTGCTACATTTCTCAACCCCTATTCAACTCGTCTTCAAACTAACACACGTGCGCATGCGCAACCATGCACCTTCAAAACTGATGATATAATAATGGTAGCTAATTCACCTGCAAGCCCCGGAGCTCAAGGGGTAAAGAGCAAGACTCGCAAGTAATAAGTAGCGAGTTCGACCCGAATTTAAGGCAAAAATTTTTCAACCCTACATTTGTCTCAACAAATTCGGTTAGTGTTATTCCCATTATACAAGATGAAGGGGTGAAGTAAACTTTCCGTGGATATCAGGTATTCCAACGGGGTCCCTAAATCACACAGTCCAGGAATATAACCCTACATATGTATGTTTTATACGCGAGTATCACTATCGGTAAAACGTGCTAGTAGAACTTGCAAAGAATGAACAAGAGGCGTGTTTAAAATTCCAGGGAATGCCGCGGTAACGACGGGCATTTCCCCAGACACATCCGCCCTAATTTTGCGGAAAACTGCAAAAATGATCTCCAGAAAAAATCGATTTGTGCAACTGTTTCAGCACTTCAGGAAAATGGAAGGATTGTACTTCGAAGTTTCATTTTAAATCTTATCGTTCATCTTTCTACCGTATACCAGTTGTAACAATAATAGCAACTATAAGAGCAAGTGTAAATTGTGAAATTTGAGGTATTTTCATATATATTTTTGACTATAATATCCATGTGTACCTGTGTCCAAGCAATCACTTTTAATTTGGTTAAACCTTTTCATAAACAGCTCTCTTGCAAAGTCATATAATTGAATATCAA
The DNA here is from genome assembly GCA_030141605.1 of Tubiluchus corallicola. NCBI lineage: Eukaryota > Metazoa > Priapulida > Priapulimorpha > Priapulimorphida > Tubiluchidae > Tubiluchus > Tubiluchus corallicola. Next base: position 21,805 of record JAQGDQ010001139.1, on the reverse strand, counting down.
GTTGATTTTGTTGTATGACTCGTTTTCCTTGGATGTCAGTCAGAGTTACGTTACTTGCAAATGTGGCGTTTGCTTCGACCTGACGAAAAGCGTTTCTGAATCTTATATTAAACGTCTTTTCAAACATACATTGTGACTTCAATTGTTCTTCTGCCAAGCCAAAAAAAGCAAAGTTTTCAAGGTTTAATTTAGCACTCTGTAACATTATCATATCTCTGTCTTTTTTGGACATGGCAGATTTATTATAACATCCCACTAGACTCAAATCACTGAGCATTCTAGTTTGTCGATTTCTGGCTAGATTTGATTCACAGTTTAGAAACTCATCTAAGGAGACGCCTTTCCAAGAATCTCCTTTGTAACACCCTGGAAGTTCGCTGGGCGTGGGACGACGTCCATTGCATTTATGACGTGACCTTGGCCAGGTGGCGCCACGTACTACGTTTGCATACTCGCTGAGAAACCGTTGAATTGGCTCCCGCAATACAGTTACGTAGTAATACCTTTAACAAGAATAAACTGAATAAGTATTATTAATCATGGAATCATTTTTAAACAAAACTAAACCAAAAAGATTATTTATTGAGCAATAAGCTATAGGGGTAGATTAGTGAGCAACTCATGGTTGCCATAATTAATATTGTGTGTTTGAACTGGTGGCTGCGGTACTGGTACCTTGTAAGTCAAGGCGTTTGTCTCGACTTTTTCAAATGCCTTTGCTATTCTAAGTTTTGTTTTAAAAACCAATTAGCTATCAAAATTTTTTTGTAAAAATTTATCATACTTTTGATGAACATTGACAGTGCCTTACTTTTGTCACACAACAGACGAATGACGTCATTGGAAGAAGAATGGGTGTTCAAAATGGAAGCGCCAAAGCATGAAGATTCGCGACCTTCAAAGTGATTTTACTAATTACACGAGACACTTATTGTAGTTTCATTACTAAATCCTTCTAACATTTTTCAGGAACATTGAAATAAGCTTAACCTCCTAGAAGACGGCCTTTTGCTTTACACACTGAACCACTTTTCATTGTATTTTAATCAGCAACATTCGAGTCATTTCTACCCGCAGTGTTTCTTCTGGAACACCCTGTACAAACAGAAAAACTACCATGTCGAAGCGACCAGAAACAGCCGAATGGAGCCGTCTGTCTTCCAACACTATTTAATTTCCTCATAATCATTACCTGGTCTGTCGTACAACATATAGAAGTTTGTGTTGTGTATGTTTACTTTTAAGGTAGTTTTTCATTTAGTGCCTCTGAAATTCCACGGAATTATAAATCATTCTGGCGCCATCCAAATCAAGGCCTGGATTTGCCCGGTTGTTCAACTTTGTATGTCCGCATTCTAAGAGTTTGTTTCTCTGTTTAAGATCTAGTCGCACACTGTCACGGACTAATTAGCCCATTTATGTCATCATTAAGAAAAGTGTCACGAAGCGATCGAGTACCTGTTTACAACTGCGGATTTCAATTTAAGTCGGTTGAACACTTTTATTCCACTGCCCATTGTATCAACAAACTAGGGTTGTTGTGTTTGATAAATTAAATGAACTAGTACTGCATCAAAGTCTTAAAGGTGAGGAAAACAGGTACATGAAGCACGTTTCTGAAAAATCACATTAAAAATTATGTTACTTTATGAAAAGGATTTTTTGTTTGTTTTCATTTTAAATCTCCCTCAGTACTGTTCCGACAGCGCCATTACATGACGTCACCTATACAAATATAAATCAGGGGAAGAAAAGGCAGTGCCAAATGATGTTCCAAAAACTTTCCTTGCAAATCTACATTACATAGCATTTCGCTTACCTGCTTGAAAGACTTATGTAACAAGAAATGAAAATTTAAAATGTTCGTGCGCCACTCACTAACCAAAACATATTTTTAATCTTATTGACAAAATACAGTAATTTAAAACTGTACTATTTTACGAATGCTCTGATTATTTTTTCAATCTTTACTCATTGTTATCTAAACTTGTTTCAAACGACCTACCTTTAAACTAGCGGTCATCGCGGGAGTTTAAATTTACAAGTTTTATACAGCGTTACTGCCGGCGCAAACACTGCATGCAAAAGCAGTGCGTAAGTGGTATAAAATTCAAGACGAATTTTCTCAACGTGGTGTAGGTGGAGGGTTTTCTTGTGTCTATAGCTGATTATTGGTGTTTTAGGGATGGCAAAACTATGAAGAGTCAGATTATAAACCGACACGTTTATTGAACATCAAACACAATAAATATAACAGTTAGTAATGCCAAGCCCCCTGATCTAGCCTGCTTTCCATCAGCTCCCAGACTCAATCCCCTGAGCCCCAGATCTAGCCTGCTCTCCTTCAGCTCCCAGACTTAATCCCCTGAGCTGGGCGCATCACAAGGCTTATATCTCGTGCGCCGAGCTTCGACGCCTCGACGCCCACGCTTCGGTTCTGAATCACTTGCTCACGTGACACCACACCTTAACTGGGCTTCATGCCAGCATTCATCAACATAATTATCTATCATAATCTAACGCTTTTAACATAGTTTAACAGGTCCTCTTTTACTCTTTTAACTGTCGATTTATTACTGATTTCTAATATAATCTTGTAGTAAAACTTTTCAGCTTGTGCAGGTATAATCAATTCTTACTGTAAATGTTTTTGTTAATAATGAATATAATTTGTTGTGGTGAGAATCCTAAATCATGTTTCTTAAACGGTCTGATCCCATCCTATAATAGATTTTGAGTAAAGAGGACCTGTTGAACTATGTTAAAAGCGTTAGATTATGATAGCTGATTATGTTGATGAATGCTGGCATGAAGCCCAGTTAAGGTGTGGTGTCACGTGAGCAAGTGGTTCAGAACCGAAGCGTGGGCGTCGAGGCTCGGCGCACGATATATACGCCTTGAGATGCGCCCAGCTCAGGGGATTGAGTCTGGGAGCTGAGGGAGAGCAGGCTAGATCAGGGGGCTTGGCATTACTATCTGTTATATTTATTGTGTTTGATGTTCAATAAACGTGTAGTTTTATAATCAGACTCTTCATAGTTTTGCCATCCCTAAAACACCAATAATCAGCTTTATACAACCAGTACAACGAATTACTTTACTTTATGTTTAAACTAAAACTGTTTTAGAAATTGTAAAAGTTGTTCTTACTTTCTCTTGCCAACAGACTTTCCTGTTTTTTTATTCAACACACGATCTACACATGGTACAAGTTCTGTCCAGCCTGCATGAACACCACATGGCCATCCGGTGGTAAACCGACTAAACAACCAGGTTCCTCTCTCAGAATTTGGACGATGACACTTACATAACATAAGCTCTGTTCCTGTACTAATACTTTTACATCTGCATGGTTTGGTTATGTCAGTATTAACAACAAGATGGCGCCCAAAATTGCTACCTCCTGTTTTCTGGATGTGCAGAAACACAATCGTGTCCGAACCACTGAAATTAAAACTGAAGTTTGTTGCTGGCGGTCCCTGGTGGATAAATACAGGAAGATTCCCTGACAGCATTTGTAGGTTGGACTGTCGCTTTGATAATTCATAATCATTGCTCACTTTCACCGTATCGGTGAAGATAGACAAAAAATACATGGTAAAACTTATAATGCCACAGATAATGCTAAAAAACACACATCTGCAAACTGTGTCCATGTTTAAAATTGATTTCCGCTTGTGCTACTTTTGTAAGAAATGAATTGTAACAGACTGATAGAACATTTCCACTAAAATAACCGATATGCGTTTTGTACAGTAGTATCTTTCAGCTTTGCTGTTGTCTGTTGCGTCTGATAATCTGACAAATAAACAAACCAATGCAAATAGTCGAGGTTAGCGACCTGCTGTACTGACACTCAAAAACTCCTGTGAGAAATTCAGGTTAAAAAATACACTTTTACCTCTCATTTGTGTTGAAGAGGAACATGCCACGCGTGGTGTGTTATCATTAATGAATGGCTAGTCAGTTCAACGATGAGTTCTTTGTACGCTGCAGTGACCACGGTACGAAAACGAGGCCCTCCCCCCGCAAGCTCTAACACTGAAACGTTGTGAGTTAAAGGGAATGTCAAGTCTTAAGAGAAGTTAGGCATATTTCAGGGTTCACGAAAAATGCTAGAAAGATTCAGTATTAATACTGCAATAAGCGCCTAGTGTAGAAAAATCACATTAAAGTCGCGATCACTTCATACATGGGGCGCATCCATTTTGAACACCCATTCTTCTTCCAATGACGTCATTCATCCTGAAGAAAAGTAGTGCACTGTCAATTTGCATCAAACAAATTTTTACAAAAAAATTGGGTAGCTAATTTGTTATACTTTCGCGTGAACTTTAGGCAAGCTGCAGAAGTTTGAATTAGTTTAAGCAGTTCACCCTTACGGAAAGCCACGACGCGCTAACGAAAAGTCACGAAATCATTTAATCATTTTCATACGAATGACCGAAACCACCACACCTGAAAATTTCTATTTTAATTTTTGCTTTGTAAACATTTTTTTTGGCAAATTTTGTTGTTGTATTTTTCTAAGTTTAATTGATAACAGTAAGATAAACCCAACATACTGAGTGACTTGTTCTTTCCTTTAAATTCAGTTGACAATAGCATTATGGCGACTGTACTACCATCACTAATTTCGACAGAAAGTTTCTCAACTTTGCCGCAAATAAGCCGTGAAAATATGGACGAAATTGTGAATAATCCTTCATGGCGCTGCGGTCGCAAATGGCGCCGGTTTATAAAATTTAAGTTGGGAAATATTTTCGATTATATTAAAGAAAAATTTGTAATATAACGTATTTTAAACCGATTTTTTGCCTGTAATCATCGATCGTGTGACTCAAATAGGCTACAATGCCTAAAGCAAAGAAGAAATGTAAGACAATAGCATGGAGATCTAAGTTGACGCCAACAAAGACAGATGTGAGTTCTGATGATGACACAGATTCTGAACATGATGATGGCAACATCGGATCTTCCTTCCATGAAGATCAGGATAGTAACAACATAATGGACGAATTGGTGAAGCTGAGACGAGATTTTATCAAGCAGTTGAAAACCATCTCGACTGACCTGAGTTTCATCACGGAAAGTCAAAATTTTCTATCAAAGAAGTACGATGAGCTAAATGACAAATACGCAGAGTCGCAGATATTGTCAAGCAGCTAAAAAGAGTGAACAGACAAATGTTATTCTGAGAAAGGCTGCAAATGACCTCGAGACAAAACTAGTGGAAAAAGAATCTGAGATTGATGCTCTAGAACAGTATATGAGAAGAGATAATCTACCAGTCTTACCAGATGAAAACACTGCAGAGTTGGTTATCCAAGTTGCACGAAAAATGAACATTAGTCTTGATGAAAGTGATATCAGTATTACACATTGGATCCCAACCAAAAAAGACACTCCCCCTATAATTGTCAAGTTCACGAGACGTATCACAAGAGACTTGGTGTACAAGGGGAGAACAAATACCCCCACACTAAAGGATCTAGGATACAATGGAAATGGCAAAGTTTATGTCAATGAACACTTAACAAAGAACAGGAAAATATTATTCAACAAATGGCTAGAAGCGAAACGAATTAATAATGTCAAGTTCGTGCGGACAAACCAAGGACAAATTTACATAAGAAAAGCTGAAAATACTAAAGGTGTGAGAGTGAATTCTGATAGGGTTATACTGCTGTGTAATCAGTGATAAGCTAGCCAAGAAAATTTCTGTAATATTAAATAGGTACGTGTTCTTATAAACCTATTGTATTTTTGAATTTTAGTTTTGACTATAATTATATTACACCTTTTAATTAGCAGCGCTACAAATTTTTTTACAATCACACCAGTACGACAACATACACACTAATTCAGAATTCATATATCCACGGCCATATTAATTAGATCATAGTTTTTTTCATTTTTTTGTGCATAGTTGTAAATATGCTTGATTTTATTCGTCGTTACTTTCCATTACTGCACAGTAGTTTAGATTGCACTGACGCATTTGCCTTTAGCAGTGTAAGTTTTTATTAACTAACACTGATTGATCATCTCTGTAAAGTTTTTAACAGTGATTATCAATGTATTTTAATGGCAAATAAAGATTATTATTGTATATATATATATATATATATATATATATATATACAATTTATACTAACCTGAGAAAGGTAGCCCTTTTTCCTGCACCCCCTAACTCTTTCCTTTATGCATAATTTATCCTTTTTAATTAATAACTATAAAAATAATAGTCAATTTGTATACTGGTGTAAATGAGGAGATAAATAAAATGTCTATGTCTATGTCTTCAAGAAACCCTAAAGATTGAATACAGAAAGGTAATAGACAACCTGTAGTGTTTCCCAAGATTTTATAAACTAAGGTTGATGAACGTAGAAAACTTGGAACAAAGAACTGCAACATTTACACCGGCTCCGCGCAAGATTTTTATAGAAACATATTTTTAGTTGTTGGTGTGAACTGCCCAAATAAACTGATTTGTACCCCAGCCTTATACATACATAAAAAATTACAAAGTTTATACAGAATTATAATGACAATTAAGCATCGGAGAATGTTACATTACCAGAAATTTATTACAGTCTTAATTTCTAATTAATTTAACTGGTAAAGTAATTTTATGCATTAAGATTAGTCGCTGGCTATTCAAATAAAATCTCATAACAAATCAAACCTCTGCAACAGAATTAAGAACAATGTTTAAAATCCCAATTTTACAAGCACATAAAGACTTCCTGTTTTTATATAAATACATCAACAATATTAACACGCCCTTCATCAAAAATAAGCTTCCACTCCTCTTGGAGCCAACATTAAATCCAAGAACACACAATATTAAACAAATACGCACTAATAACAAATACGGCAACAATTCTATCACTAAACAAGGAGTTCAACTTTGGAATACCCTGCCATCAAATTTAAAACAAATCAAGTCTTTCAACGAATTCAAATCAAAATTAAAAATACATACATTAAATCGCTTTGAAAACCCTACATACGTAAACGATAATATATATTCATCCACAAATTTTATTTACCCACGTCCATTTTAAGTTATATGTGTATATTGTATATAGTCTATTATAATTTCCGTATAATATTATAATGTATATTTTGTTTTAAATTTTTGGCACAGTAGTTTTTAGTTTGCACTGAACGCATTTGCCTTTAACAGTTGTGTGAATTTTATTCTCATGCTGCGATGTTCTTTTATGCTTTTATAGTTATGAATATCGATTTTTTATGGCAAATAAAGATTATATATATATATATTTATTTGCCATAAAAAATCGATATTCATAACTATAAAAGCATAGAAGAATATATATATATATATATATATATATATATATATGTGTGTGTTTTAAAACATATTTGCAAGCTCTGTGAAGTGTTTGTACAGTCGTATGGTAGATGTTTTGGTTTTTACCTAACCGCAGCCTGCAGGCGGTCAACACTTCTGTGAAAATCGTGTCTCCGTTACGCACGAATTAGCTTTGTTAAGGTCCAAGTTTGGAATAAGCAAAGCACTATATAAGAAACTATTCACTACCTGTGTAAACTATTTAATTTTGTTCAGCGAGAATTGACAATATACTAATATTGTACAATCTACTGGTAAAGTTAGTGTAACCAGTTTTCAAAATGTGTTTGATACGAATGGTTTTAGCTACGTTTTTTTGTTTCTTCACGTGTATTTCCGCCGGTCCAGTTCCACACGGAAATTCCGGTTTTCCTCCTGGTCATCTGGTAAAGTCAAATGTTTTTCAAGGTGGTATCAACTCGCGCATAGCACCTCAAGGGTACCTGGCACCCATTCCTCCGCCGGCAGACCTGGAAGACGACGTGGTGTCAGTGACAGACTTCCTAGAGGAAACATTTCTGAAGCTGTTTCGATGTCCCATTTTAAAGGTGGCCAATGATTCTCGAACACTAGACAGTGGTAGCAACGAAACTGCAAGCGAAGGGACAGAAGGAGATGACGAAGCAAGTGCTAAAGCAGATAATGGAAGAAGTAAAGTAGAAACATCGCTTGGAAGGTGTACAGAACCTAAGCAAGTCGACATTGTTTGGGTTATTGATGCTAGTGGCAGCATTGGACAATTTGACTACAGTAAAGGCATAGAAATTGCCCAGACAATGGCTAAATTTGTGGAAGCAGAGAATGGCGTGGGACCAAAATCTAGTCGCATGGCAGGGATATCTTTTTCGACTAAGATTCACGTGAATTTCAATCATCTTAAAGATGCAGCTTCAAGCAACATTAAGAAGGTACTGCAGGCATTCTCGAAATTTGCTTATGATGCTCGCGGCACCGCCACAAGGTCAGCTCTCCAGAAAGCTCTGGACCTGTTGCACGACTTTGGCCGAAAGGATGCGCAGAAGATCATATTTATTTTCACTGACGGTGCGTCAAACACCGGGGAAAATCCTTGCGATTTAGCAGCAGACATTAAAGTTGAATATCCGGATGTAAACGTATTCTCCTGGGGTATTGGAGACAATATAGATGAAGAGGAGCTGAAGTGTATTTCCGGTCAATATTCCAGAGGAGACGGGCGACCACCTGTAGCGCAGGTTCTCAGAAATAGGAGCTACCAAGGTGCTCTAGATGTCGCTAATTACGCCAAGGCAAATATTTACAATAATTTTCAGTCAGCTTAAAGGAAAACCGGATGATTGTGTAAACGCGAGTTCAGAATAAAGAATGCTCTAAAATATTGAAAACTACAATAGCTTTCTTAAATCAAAGCTTAGATTAAATAATAATTATCTCGGTTACTCAAATTTCGTTAAACTTTCAAAGCTACGCGCTGCTCAGTGAATCTACTAAGATTGGCAACGGCGCCTTTTTGTCACATTCGTGTTGCCAATAAACAGAAGGCGGTACTGTGATAAGCATGATCGTGAACTGCAGTGTTAGTTTCTGACGTCATATGATGTAGAGCCCATTTTCGTGACATCACGCTTTTAAGCAGTACTGTAACACTTACGAAAACGTGCTTGACGCAGGCTTTTAGATTCGGAAGATCAAATTAATAAAAAATTGCTTTTTGTCTTTATAATTAATCATTAGGTGAGACAGTCAATATGGCTGCATGATTGGCATGATTTCGTATTGTGTTGGCGCCATTTTGCAGTTTTTCGTTCCAATATGGAAACTTCAAAGAAGTGGGCTTAAACAATGTGACTATTCATTTTGTTAAATGTATCTGTATTGTAATTTTTTAAACTGCACTAGATCTTGATAATAAGGAGTCGTGATCGAATTATGAGAAGTCTCGAGTTCGAATCTTAACACGCTCAAAATTTTTACTCGTTTTATAATTTTGTAATTTATGTACTCGTAAAGTTATTTGTTTATTTAATTATATCTTTGTTTCGATAATGTATTAAAAACAATTTTGTACAATCAATACATACATAGTATGTAATTTAGTGATACAAAACGTGTAGAAGATGATTTCGTATTAGTTGTGATGAAATTCAGACTGGTAAATAAGAGTTAATCAAGTTTGTATCCACAGTACTTGATAATTAACTTAATTAATTGTAATTGGCCTAATTAATGGTGTTTTTGTAAATAATGTAACGTCGGTTTACGTACACCGATGTAGAAATGTTATTGTTGTTATTAATAAATGTAATTGTTTATTGTTTAGATAACTTGTTTAATATTAACTTGCGGTGTTCGGTTTTCAGCTTTGTGGGTGGGTGGTGAATAGCTGAGTGGATACGGTGTGTGTTTGCCTTGGTGAATATATAAATGTGTGGCTGCTGCGTCGGCTTCAGACGTAATACTGCTCGTGGTTGTTTCTATTGTTGAGCGATAATGTATGTACACCCAGATATTGCAATTTTACCTTTGCCGACTCAGTTTTGAACTATATGCCAGTCCTACCGCAATTATTTGACATTAGTAGTGGAGACTGAGTCAGAGTGTTAGATTCCCGTTGCTATGTGCAAAACCGTTGCTATGCACAGAAACATAAAGCAACCTCGTCAGTACAATCAGTACAGCTACTGCAAAAGCAGGTACGCATGTCTTATTATAACGTAATTTTGTTTATTAAAGGAAAAACTGGCCCAATCTTACAATATGGCGCAAAGCAATTTATCCTACAGCAGATACAGCAAGATTTTACCCTCCCTTTATAACCTTCCCCAAACTAGTCTACATATTTGAGATGAAGCCAAAATGAAACCTGATTGGATGAAAGTGTGAAGATTTAGCCAATAAGAACCGACATTTTTGTAAAAGAATAATTTAGAAGACTTAGGTTTAAATTACTGGTACTTTTAGGGGTGACATGTAATACTAGTTTGGTAATCATGCCATACTTTGGAATGAAGATTGAGGTTGTTCCGTTCCAGGCCCACCCGCGATAAGTGAGTTTCCGCGAAGTAGCATCTCAAGCGGGCGGAAGCACTACATTTCGTTTTTGGTGTGTATTTATCCGCCGAATAAATACACTATTTATTGTAAATGGAATTTTTTATGATTTATAATATTATTTTAATGTTAGAATTAATATTTTTCATATATTTTTATACATTTTGTGATTTTTTTATGCAAAATTCATCAAATCTATACATTACTGTACAATGCGTACTGCGCATGTGCAAAAATACTTTAGACGGAGTACCGCAAAAACCCGCGAAACAGCGAAAATACAGCGATAAATATTTTACATTAATATTTTTGAAAACCCGCGAAACAGCGTGTCCGCGATAAACGAACCGCGAAGCAGCAAGGGAACACTGTATTGTCTTATAGTATTAAGAAATGCACCACCCTCATAACAGATCAAACCTTTGCAACAGAATTACGAACAAAGTTTAAAATCCCAATTTTACAAGCACATAAAGATTTCCACACAATCCTGTTTTTATATAAATACATCAACAATATTAACACGCCCTTCATGAAAAATAAACTTCCACTCCTCTTGGAGCCAACATTAAATCCAAGAACACACAATATTAAACAAACACGCACTAATAACAAATACAGCAACAATTCTATCACTAAACAAGGAGTTCAACTTTGAAATACCCTGCCATCAAATTTAAAACAAATCAAGTCTTTCCACGAATTCAAATCAAAATTAAAAATACATACATTAACTCGTTTTGAAAACCCAACATACGTAAACGATAATATATATTCATCCACAAATTTTATTTACCCACGTCCATTTTAAATTGTATGTATATATAGTATATAGTCTATTATAATTTGCGTGTAACATTATAATGTATATTTTGTTTTAAATTTTTGGCACAGTAGTTTTTAGTTTGCAATGGACGCATTTGCCTTTAACAGTTGTGTGAATTTTATTCTCATGCTGCGATGTTCTTTTATGCTTTTATAGTTATGAATATCGATTTTTTATGGCAAATAAAGATTATATATATATATATATATATATATATATATATATATATATATATATATATTATGGCAAATAAAGATTATATATATATATATGTATATATATATATATATATATATATATGTATATATATATATATATATATATATATATTCACAGTGGAATCTTGTTTTTCCTTGATATATTTCTGTGACAGATTTGATATTAATGCATAGTTTGTAACATGTTTATTTTTACATAATTTTCTCTTCTGGTTTCTCGGAAAAGTGCACAGCCAAACAGAAAATCTGGCATGACTAGTATTTTGTACATTACTACTTTTGTATCTTTAGCCACTTCTGATGACCAACGCCAATCATTTGTGCAGTTTGGTTCACGGCGATGCGCC
>JAQGDQ010001139.1:0-5000 GCA_030141605.1 Tubiluchus corallicola | reverse complement strand
GGAATAATATGGAGAGTAAGCATAGAAAACAAATTAACAATCATCCCTCTGCTTAGTCCAGTTCTACTCTCTTCCCCATTCCTTTCCTCTCTTCTACTGTCTTTGCTCTCCCTTTCTCTCCTCTTCCATCTCTTACTGCTCTCATTCGTCATTTCCCTTCTTTTTTTCTCTTTTTAAAGCCATTTTCCTTTCCTTTCTTTTCTTCTTCTCTCTCTTTCTTTTTCTCTTTGACTTTCTGCTTTTATTAACTCTCTCTCTCTCTCTCTCTCTCTCTCTCTCTCTCTCACTCTCTTTCTCTCAAGCTTTCTTTCCCTGACACACACACTCTCTCTCTCTCTCTCTCTCTCTTCCCACCCGCCTGTTCTGATTTTCTGCGCTCATATTAAATATTTTTCACTCTTCCTCTCTCTCTTTCTCTCTCTCTCCTCTCTCTCTCTCTCTCTCTCTCTCTCTCTCTCTCTCTCTCTCTCTCTCTCTCTCTCTCTCTCTCTCTCTCTCTCTCTCTCTCTCTCTTCCTCCCTCTTTCTTAGCTATTGATTTTTTATACGATTAAGCACACTGCAGCTTCTTTAAATAACCAATTACATTTCACATACCTTGTTACAAGAGCGGTACGATCAATGAATATGAAGAGAAAATTCCGATTATGAAAATCTCTATGACTGATGACTAGTTTATTTAGGAGTTTTTGCTTGTATTCAAAGAAATCTTGGTTCTCTAACTCGATCGCCGTTTGTCTTGTAAATAGGGATTTTGTATGTGAATCAATACTGGTTTTTGAGTACAATAACTGTCAAAAGACAAAAGTAAACAATACACGGATTTACTACATATATTTAGTGAGAGTTTTTCTTATTTATAATATGTACAATGATAGATATCACTTACAGAAAAAACAAAAAATAAAAAATAAACGACAAACAAGTAGAAAATTACTGGTTGCAGTCACAGGACAGAATAGAAAACGTGAAGCCAGTACAAAGATCATCTCTCAAACCAGCAGTGACATAGTGACTCATTAGCTTAGGGGTTTGTGGCTTCTTTCATGCCATGGTCTGTCTCTTTCTTCTCATTTCCACACTACACTACAGAAAACTGTCTTTTTGCAAAAGAGAGGCACAAATTTCAGAAATTATTAAAGATGATGAGGCTGATTCTGAGTAGCTTGATTATAATCTGGCAGCAAATCTTCTCCATCAGGTGATAAATCTAAAATACAAAGAAAACTTATAATCGATTGTCATAAGGCCTTCATTGACAATGTGTGTTTACATTCCTCAGAATGGCTTCAGAGATCAACAAGCTTAACTATCTCTAGCTAATTATTAAATTCATCATTAAGGGAATTTATAACAACATTATCATAATTGTAATGATGCAGTAAATTCATTTTTTTAAACTAATGAATCTCCAGAATATTAAATGAATGTGATTAGTATTGATATTAAAATTAGTTTACCGTTTTAATTAACAAGGTTGAATGACGTGATATATTGTGAACATAGAAATTAAAGTGTTTACAACACTTGTTGTAAATGAACCATATACACACATAATAATAAATATTTAGACCAAATCTGCATTTATAAAGCTAAAATATAATCTCATGATCTCACCAAACATAAACGCGTTTTGTTATACATTATAACATTTTCAAGAAATTCATACTATACTAGCAAAGGCCCCGCAAAAGATTTTGCTTATAAATTACGCGAACATCCTACATAGTCCTCATTTATAACGCAAAGCCAGTAGCAGCTTTTACTGAATTAAAATTATGAGATTATATACAGAGTATAATGGATGACGTTACAACAATGGCTTTGTGTCAGCAGTTTTCCAAGCGAAAATTGCCAAAAATAGAACATCTAATTAACTCGTGGGCAATCCTCTTGGTGGACGTGCCCTAAAATATAGCCCACATCATCGTATAGCCCTCTTCTTCCACTTTCTAAAGAGCTATATATCTCCTTCCAAGAGTCCCACCAGGTGCCGCTAGAACGTTTTTTCCGCAGGCTGTTTGGTCAAAATTTCGAAAAAATCGCGAGTTGGGTCCGGGAAAATGCCCGAATTACGATTATTTTTGAAAATATGGCTTCTATGGCTTCAATAACGGCATGCTGGATTTTAACTGAAAGACTCGTGGAAACTTCCAAAGCAATTTTCTGATTTTCAAAAGCTGTCATACCATAAAAAGAAAGTTTGACACGGCAAATTGTGAAAAGTGGTAAGTTATTAAACTGAGAAAATTTGAATCAGCCCACAGTTTTTAATTATTGACAAAATTTGTTAGAAAAAAAACAAAATAATGATTTAAATAATCGGTCTTGTTAAACAGTCAAACCGTTAGAATGAAAACAATTGAAAAATTATGGAACAAAATTCATTATTATACGTTTCAATTTATCATAAGTTTTGTGGAGACTTCTGCGGTGAATTTCTATTGATTTTGTCTGCAAATATGCTTAAAATAACACTAAAAAATAATATGAATGAAAAACTACGAAGTAATTGTGTAAAGCACGTATGCAAATAGTCACTGCCTACCTGACACTGGTGGCGCAGGTGTTGTTGTAGTGACGTGGTCATAACTAGGAGGAGGAAGATCACGCTCAACGTCTACATTTACATTATTCGGTTGCGCATGGTCAGTTGTATAACGTGCTAACTGCGCATGGTCAGTTGTACAGCGTTCTAACTGCGCATGCTCAGTTGTATAGCGCGTTAATCTCACTCCTGTACTTGGTAGCTCATTCTCCCTGTTCTGATGTTTTTTTCTAAAGTGTTGATACGATAATATCGCGGTACTTAAGACCAAATATAACGTAACTACTGAACCCATGACGTAAAGCAAAACCTCCCACCATGGTGTATCTGAAAAAATCAAAACCACAAAATAGTTGAGGTACAGGCATAGGTACCTACAATCAACTCACTTACAACCCAGCTGCATGCTGGACACTGGCTTGTGGTGCAGTTGTAATTGTATAAAATAAATAAATACGTACTGCAGCCACAAAAAGACGTTTGTAGAATAACAGCTGAATTTGATTTTGATTTGATTTAATATTTTATTTCAAACTTTACAAAGTACATTTACACATCGCAAATTAATACAAATAATACAATAAATCACGACACACAACAATAACACAAATAACAATTAGTTACGTCAGAATAACTTACGCAGTGTGGCTGGTGAAGCAGATGGACATTGGTCAGTGCTGCTCTTGTTACATGGACACGTTGTGACTCCATATTCGTATTCACTACGATAGCATGACCTGAGGCGCAACTTGCGCTGTTTATAATCTAAATCACCAATGTTACACCAATCTAAGTCCTGTAAAATATTGGACTCTTAATGATAGTTGAAAAGGTTTCTTATTATCTATTGGGAAGCGGTTTGTAGGTCGAACATTTGTCTTTGAAAAACATCAGAATTGAGAGAAAGAGAGAGAGAGAGAGAGAGAGAGAGAGAGAGAGAGAGAGAGAGAAAGTGAGAGAGAGAGAGAGAGAGAGAGAGAGAGAGAGAGAGAGAGAGAGAGAGAGAGAGAGAGAGAGAAAGAAAGAGAGAGAGAGAGAGAGAGAGAGAGAGAGAAGAGAGAGAGAGAGAGAGAGAGAGAGAGAGAGAGAGAGGCAAAGTGAAAAAATATTTAATAATGAGCACAGAAAAATCAGAACGAAAGAGGCAGGGATGGGGACAATGATAAAAAGGAGAGAGAGGGAGAGAGAGAGAGAGAGAGAGAGAGTGTGTGTGTGTGTGTCAGGGAAAGAAAGCTTGAGAGAAAGAGAGTGAGAGAGAGAGAGAGAGAGAGAGAGAGAGAGAGAGAGTTAATAAAAGCAGAAAGTCAAAGAGAAAAAGAAAGAGAGAGAAGAAGAAAAGAAAGGAAAGGAAAATGGCTTTAAAAAGAGAAAAAAAGAAGGGAAATGACGAATGAGAGCAGTAAGAGATGGAAGAGGAGAGAAAGGGAGAGCAAAGACAGTAGAAGAGAGGAAAGGAATGGGGAAGAGAGTAGAACTGGACTAAGCAGAGGGATGATTGTTAATTTGTTTTCTATGCTTACTCTCCATATTATTCCACCAGTCTTCCACTGTATGTAAAAGCACATTTCTGCATCAGTCATGTTTTCTCTTGCTAACCACGTCAGTTTTTTCCCAGATAAACTAAGACGTACGTTATACGCGTAGTTGTATTCTGACGTCATCGCTTGCACGGTGACGTCACGTTCATCGGCGACTGTGACGAATGTTTGCTCCAGTGTGGAAGAGCTAGTATACTGCCTGTAAATTACCTGTTTTGAAGCTAAAAAACAAAACTATTTTTAATGGCGCTTGTAGTTTTTCAGTGAACTGATTAGTAACTTGATAACATTGAACTGGATAAGAAAAATATTAGTTACTTGATATTAAAATACTGTACAAGGAACTGGTCAGTAAACCTTCCCACCACATCGTTGTATGCAAGAGAAAAGCTAAGCAACGCGTTTTAAATACAGCCGTCACGTGACATGTGTGTAAAACAAAGCGTTTTGCCACATCAGTTCAGTAAGCTCAGTTGTTTTACTTGGATTTCAGTTATGCATTGGTCTGCGTCTAGAGTGACTTACTAGCAAGATCTTGCTCGGGAACAAGAAAAGATGAACTAGCTAAGGTCCTAGCTACCTGTTAAAACTGTTACTATTACAATAGCATGGAACGGAGAGGGCTGTCAAGTGTACACAAATGTGTTGTCGGGTACACTTAACCTTTGACCTTTGGTCTAAATAAGTTCAACAAAAGACACAAACTCGTTAAGAGATGATGAGGGACTTGACAAGGTGATACATTTGGACCTCAAATTTTGCCAATTCAATTCAATTCACCTTTATTTTCTCAACAACAGCTAAAGTTCGACATGATTATTTTGCCATTTCAATGCAACCGAGAAGGAGAGGCCAGACGCCACTAAACGCTCTGCTTCACTGGAAAAACAGCAACGTCTCTCCAGACAAACCGTT